>BMAW01079807.1:20226-36772 GCA_019974015.1 Nephila pilipes | reverse complement strand
AGTTTATATATATATATATATATATATATATATATATATATATATTGACGCCATATTTACGGGATTTATTTACTTATATTTACTATGACAACAACTCACTATGTTCTGCTGGGGAATATTTCTATTAACCTCAATTCAACCCACCAGTAGTAATCTAACAGACCTTACCACTAATTCTTCCTCGACTGCAACTTAGACTCTGGATTAACTGTTGAAAACAGTAGTAAATGAACGTCTTGTAACAATCTTTAATCTAACCCTCTATTTCAACCTCTCTTTCCACTCCTCCTTCCACTTATCTATAACTTCAGCTTCACTTCTCCTTCAGCCTCTCTCACTCGCTACTTTTAGTCGGAGTTTATATATTTCCTAACTCTCCCGCTTCACTTCATTTCTACCTGCTTTACATAATCACTCTTCATTTTTGGTTGGGCAAAGGTTGTTTAGCAAAAGCAATCAATCTCAATTAAAAGTATATATATATATATATATATATATATATATATATGTAATGATTTAACTTTTAATTCAATAATTACTCTAAATAATAACTTAACTTTCTATTCTATCTCATTCCCTAATACAAAAGTAAAGAGTTCATTCGTATTTCCTGATCTCCTTCCAAAGTATCCTTTTATTTATTACATCACGCGCTCTTGAAACGGATTAATTCTGCTTAAACCAATTATAAATCTGTCAAAAACAATCCCTTTTTAATTCCCTATCTATTATATTTCCCTGGAATCCCCTTATTCATACCACGTGCTTCTGAAGTTTTATGGGAATTTTCCCTGGTATATAAACAAAAACACAACGAAAAACGCTCTCTTTCATAAACCTCTTAATGCACTTCTGTCCTCTTCTTGCTGTCTAATGATGTAACCGACTACGTAATGGAAGTGGTCTCTCTCTCAGCTTAAATAAAAGTTAACTTCATACCTAATTTTTGTACTTGTATTTGGCACTTTTATCTTTAAATTTAAAAGAATTTGCACACTTTGCAAGACTTTGATTGAGAGGACGACATATGGAATTTTAACAATGGAAATTTTATTGGAAAATGAGGATTAACTTTGAATATCTAATACATAATAATCATTTTTAAAGCAGCGTGCAAGAACTAATACGTTTCTGCCCTTCTAAATTCCTAAGTTATATATTTTGTATCATATTGCGATTCCAAATTTACTCCTAGAGTTAAAAAATGAGTATTTTCTGTGCATTAATTTCGATTGATAAGAATTAGCGTACCTCACGCACGTTCTCAGTTCTGATAAAAGTAGCAAATTCTCTAACAAAGTACATCTTAAAGATTTTATTGAAAGTATATATCGTTCGAGAATATGCAATTTAATTAAGAATTTGTAATATTTTGGATCAGTCCAGGGATTTTCCTTCACTCTTACCGTTTTATTTTGAATAAAACATTTTAAGTGTGGTAGAAAAATCAAAAATCTCGCTTAACTATTTAAAAAAAAAACAAATTTCTTAAGAATGAAACCTTATCAGACTTGCGTTTATTCAAAGAAATGAAATAATCTAAGCGTTCTTCAAATATTCATAGGTATCCTTGCCTACTTTTGAATTTACTGCCGTGCTCGAGATGAGACAAAAATTCAAATTAAAAAACTTAAGAATATCCGGAAAAAGTCTTACAAAATTGACCTCATAACAATATTAGCGTTTGCATCCAATAAGTTTTCATATATTTTGGTTACATTCATTCAAGCTATTGTAGTGTGATTGTTCAAGACTGTGCTCCTTGATGGATTTTTGGAAAGTTCTCGCTTAGCTTAAAGTTCTTCACATAAATTAATTATATTAAAAGGCTTCGCTTTTAAAATCTACTAAGATACTTCTTTTTATATCTCAGATTTACAGCAAAATGAACGGGAATGTGATGGAGAAATGTTTTATGAATATTAATGAAATTTTCTTTGCTTGAAAACTAGATAAACTAAATATATTTGGTTGCTGGAACAACATTAAGCCTTTATTTTATATTTTAAAGAATTTAGATTTATTAGTTAAGATAATGTCTTCAGTTTCTTTCGAGATTTAAGTATGCAGAATATTTAGGAAATATTATAATTTTAAAATTCTTAAGAAAACAAAAATTAATTACAAAAGCAAAATAGGCGTCCCGTAAAATGCTTGGAAATTTCTTTTTCTATTAAATTCAAAATAATTTCGTTTTGTTTTACTTTTTTCTGCAGGAAAAAAATAAATAATGCCATACGTTAAAATGCAAGAATATAGATATATTTAAATGGATTAATTATTCTTACACCCCATTCCTAAGCAATAAACTCATTCCTGTGAATTTTATAACTTTATATCATGCTTTTACAAATGAAATAAACTTTTGAAAGAATAAAAGAAAATACAAGGGACAAACCGATTTCTCAGGAATTTGAAATGAATTTATCTTTTAAGGTTTGCTCTCCATATGCCACTTTATCTCCTTAAAAACTGATCTTCCTTTAAATGAAATATTTTATAAAAATATTTATTTTTTAAAAATAAAATGTTTCATAAAATCTAAATTAAATTTAATTTTTCCAAGTCAAAATTTTGATTTTGAAAAATGAAGCGAAATTTTATTAGGGAGAATCCATTGATTATTCAGTTTCTAATGTTTTTAACTCTTACATGTAATGAAGAATTTATGAAATAAAAAAAATTACCTGCTGAAAGCTTTGCGTGTAATTTATGCTCATACTCCTACTCACATTGTTGTCTGTTTATCAAACAATAAATTAGAAAAATCATGAAAATGTGAATGTCATTTTCTGAAAATGTCTTAATACATGATCAAAATTTTATTTATTTCCGATATTTTGTCTTTAACTATTAAACTTTTGAGGATTATGTATTATTTTTCTATTTTAAGGATCTTGAAAATATAATATGAGAAACGCACGAATGATTTAAAATGACTCCCCGTTAGGTTTATAAATCTAATAATATCCCTACTCCATAAAATAACCCTAGATAGAATTATTAGCTTAAAATTTTTAAAATAAATTTCATAAATTCATAAATTTCATAATTCATAAATTTCATTTCATAAGTTTCATAAAATTCATAAATTGCATAAATTCTATGAATCTTCGCTTTTAATTTATTTCATCACCATCTTAAAGTGATACCAAAAAAAAAACAGATTAACTGTTATCGTTCAAAGAATACTTTAAACTTTACATAAACCCTTTCATATAAATGATAGTTAAGCAATAATATGATCGTAACTAAGAATTACATTTCATTTCGGATAAAATATTACTAGATTGACACTTAATGATTGTCACTTAGATATTAGAGCAGGTTGAATTGAATATACAATAGAGAGAGAGAAAGAGAGAGAGAGAGAGAGAGAGAGAGATCTGAATAAGTGAATTTATTAACAGTCTAGAGCAGCTATCTTGGCTGAACACATGGGTTTATACTACATGAGAATGTGCAGTAGACACTGTTGATATGTGGAAATGTAAAGAATATTCATTTTACCATGCAAAAGCAACGGCTAACGCTTTTATAAACATACTTTTGAGAACAAAGCTGCAAACACACTTACACATACCGCGCGGGTTCGCTGGTACCGTAGCGCCGCGTAAAACTGCGCCATAAGCCACAAAATCGCCCATACCGCCATAAATACCTTTGCCTTCCTTTTCGTACTGTTACCAGTACTTCACTTGGTATATGCAAAGGCGCCGGTACGCTGGGCGCCTGCTGCAGCAGCACTTTACTGGCCATTTTTTTGCTGGCTGAAAGCAGCGCCTTGCTCGCACTTGCTGTAAAATAAAAAACATAAATTGTATTTTTCAGTATATCGGAATACTAAAATATTCTCTTTACCCATATCAGTATGAAAAACTGTATTTGTTTTCTCTGATTATGGAAGATAAATAGTTTTCTTCATACGGTATGAAAAGAGATTTCATACTCGACAGACAACAGTTGGAAGTCGATATTGATGAACAATCATAAAGAAAGTATTCATTAATAGCTATCGAAATCACACGTAATCCATGAAAAAAAAGTTATGAAGCAAACTGGTTTTAGCAAAATCAAATAGAAATTTGAAAAAAAATTATACATTAAATTATAATTTTCTCTTTAAGATATTATAATTGAATTTTTTAGAATGTGAAAACAAAATATTAAGACTCTCTTCTTAGCAAATATAGCTTGAACCAATTAACAGACTGACAATGATAGTTCTTCCGACGCACGTCTGACTTGAATCGAAATTGACTTGGACATATAATACAATTAATGTCATATTTGAGGAATAATATCAAAATAATATTCATAATACTCCTACAAAAGATTTAGTAGAAAAATTTGCGATTTCGGACTTTCCTATTCATAAAATTGATCCTCAATTGTTAAAATATGATGAAAACTATTTTTTATGTAATTCATTTTATTTATTGTAATATTGTTTACAATGCCGATTAATACAATTAGAAATGGGAAGAAAAAACCCATTTTCATCTAAAGTTAATTCTTTTTTAGTATTTTGTTTAATTTTTGCTGTTATTTCCAAGACTGAACTGGCTGGTGATTTCAAAAAAACAATTTAAATATTCTTTTCCTAGATTCTGATAAATAAGTATTTTGCATGAAAAGAAATTTTTAATCTTTATTAAAAATTAAAATCTTCTAAATATTGTAAAAAAAACACAACCTTTTTATTACCCTTTTCACTTGAATTCTTGTCCAGGTAGATAAGATTACTCTCAGTGTGGAAAAAACTGCTAGCAAACAACGTAATGCATTATCTCCAGTAAAGTGGAAACAGATTAAAAGATTTATTCACTAGTATAGGCCTTAAGATTCCAAAACTTTATAGTAAAACTGATGTAATGTGGCTGCATGAGCATATGAAGAGTTTACGAAATTTTGAATTGAGGAGATTTTTTAAATTATATGAAGATCTAAAATTTATAGAAGCAGTAGCTAACAATTCATTTTTGCGTAATTGTATTTTTAATAGTTAGAATTTTTTGATAATATTTCTTTTCCTATTCTTTATATTCACCGATTGAAAAATAATTATCTCTCAAAACGTCTATCCTTTTAATAGTAGACATTGATACAGTTATCAATAGATTACGATAAATGTATTTCGAACTACAAGATTTGTTTTTACCTATGTGAAAACCCAAATGTCTTTTTTTTAAATGAAAAAATGATTAAATTTTACTTCACTAAACTTCCTATTAATTTACAGTTGGGTGGAGATATTTATCTCATAAACATAGTAATGAAATAAAACACTTGTCGAACTTGAAATGGTCTGTGAAAAAGTTCCTACGACTTGAAACACTTAGTGAAAGAGAGGTTTCGTTGATGTGTTTAATTTTTTTAAATCAAAGCATCTGTAAAAATTGACGAAAGATTGTATTTCTCAATCACCGAAAGTCTGATCTTAGAAAAGCATTTTTTAGTGATTGTTGAAGATATTATAAACAAAGTTTAATAAGAGAAATTTTAATTTCTTAACTATTTCATGTTTAAAGAACGTTTTAAAAAAATGAAATTCTTACGAGAAATTGAATCAAATCCTGATACGCTGAATAACTTTTTTGAAACCTGAATAAATATAACTATTTGGTTTCTCATTTTTTTATAATGATACTTATCATATTAAGACGAAACATTTTTTATAATATAAAAGTATAAAAGAAGTATACATAAAAATATAGTTCGATATATTTTGAAAGCTGCATTCTGTTAAAATCCAAATGAGCAAATAATTTTGTAAGAGATTTGAATAGAATATTAGTAGTATTAATCAAAATATATATGGAGAGAGAGAAGGAAGGGAGGAGGGGCTAGAATTTGATTTAAAGTCGGTTTTCTCCCATTTTCTTATATTAATTATGTAAACATGATTTAAGGAAGGAATAAATTCAAGTACCTTTAATCACTTTTGTTCAAAAGTATGTAGATAGTAGGCATTTAGAGATACTATAACTATAAAAGATCTTTCAAATTGCTATTGATAACTTCAATTCTGTTACCTGATAGGAAGCATTTCAATTTCCATGAAAGTGTTAGAAAACTAGCTTAATTGTTAAAGTAGAAGTTAAATGCATTTGATTTCCATTTGTGGAAGATACATTATAAACTCTGTAACACTTTAAAGCCGGTGACTTATATTCTAGTTTCTCTTACATGGTGGCACCTTTTGAAAGGCGCTTTGCTTTATCAAAAATGCGTGAAACTAAATAAGAAATTTTCCTGCAAAGATAATAATCATTGCTTCCCAATATTGTTTTTGCACTCATTAGTTGTGATTTTTGTTGTTGCATATTGCATGATTAGGTACTCATAATGGGACGTATAAGTTGATAAAATCAAATAATTAAGTTGATTTTTTATCTCTTATTAAAAAGTTCATCATAATGTTTCATAACATTTCTCATCAACTAGTATTAGTATAGATTATAGTTTGAAGGTTAAATATTTGATATAAAATAAGAAAAGACAGCTTAGATTGCTCAAAAAATTAATATTATTACATGTGAAACTATTTTACAGATCATTTTAAGATGAAAGGTATCGATCAACTTCTCGCCTGGAATCTGTTGGGAACTGCTTGAGTTCTTGCTGGAGAAACCTCAATCTGTCTCTCTTCAGGTTGATTCTCTCCATAGATTCTAGATTGTTTAAAATGGAAAACTTATGAATCTGGCTGTTGACATGCACAGAGCGCTACTTGGTTAGTATATGTCAAAATTGGAAATACTTGTCAAAATATTAGAATAGACATTCATGTCAACGTCAGCATAGTAACCCCATAGAATCCGATGAGAAAATCCTGTAAAGGGACGACATACAGTAGTAAAAAACTCAATTAACGGATCCGCGAAGCCATAATGTAGCAAAAAAAAAAAAAAAGGTACGTTTTATACATGGCATTTATCAAAAATAGTTAGATTCGAAATGTTACCCTTGCACATATTCACTGTTCTCAAAGTACTTTTACCAAATGTTCGCTTATCTGAGATATTTCAAAATTAATTACCAAGTACTTTTCTCTCCACTCCAATGTATTTAATGCAGGCAATCAATATCTCACTTTAAAAAAAAAAACTTATACACGTCTCTAAAAAAAATTCAAAACATTTGATGAGAAATGTTAAAATAATTGAATATATACATTTTCTTATTTACAATATAAGTTTAAGTCACTACAAAAAACAAAAATATAGTCTGATCCCAAATGTCATTTACTAAATATAATACAAAGGTAATAACGAAATAGAGTAAAATAAAAATATATTCTTGCTACACATTCTTATCACACGAAACATTGATTAGATATGCTGTTAGAAGGTTCATGAAGTTGCCAAATCGATTAATTTTGCAGTCGAATTATAAAACACTCTGCCGAATTTGTGTTATATTAATGGAACAGAATAAAATTTAATGAAAGTCCTTAAAAGCGGTATTCAAAGAAACATACGAATAGGCCATAGGCCAGCTCATTTATGGTTTCAGCGGCAAAATATCTATGATTTTCAAATGAAAAAAACCGACTTTTAGTTTTGAATAGATCCTCATTGTAAAAAATCACTAAATAGTTTTGGAAAATATTGGAGCAAACATGGTAGAGTTAGGCGGAGATAAAAATATATGAATTCTTCCATGAAGAAGACAGAAAAGCAATACAAAGTAATATTTTTCTATTTCACAATTTTTTTGACCAGTATACACACTGGATAATATTACTTTACATAGGCAAATAATAGATAGTACTGCAGCACGTGCCATAGGAAGAGAGGACTCTGGTTAATTTCTCATTTGATGGTATATTTCACATCAGATAAAGTTTGCAGATTTGATGCATGCTTTAGATTTCAAATTTCCTTACATGCATAAATACACTGGGAGAAAGACCGGTGACTTAGGTAGCCTCTGGAAAATGAAGTAATGAGAGACAATTCTAGCTCAAAAGTGTTGCGTTATCAAACGATTGATGGAACACCTTTCATAAAGTGGCAACCTCTCTTGAAATCATATGCCACGTGGCCAGAGATAACATTTTACTGTTTCAAAATCATGAATGATGGAATTGGCAGCATTGATATAAAATTGGCTTTCTTGCGGACACCATTGACCATTATATCTTCAAGAAACTCATTAGAAGCATTTGTTAAAGGAACACTTCGGTGTCAGTCAGGATTCTCTTCCACCATTTCATGTTCGGCCAACAAGGTGCCTGGAACTCACCCCGATGGATTTCTGTTGAGAATACCTGAAACATAAGGCGTACCCATCAAACCCGAATATATTATCTGATCTTGAGCTATCACGCGCGGCGGAATCGAAGATTTCTCTTCATAATTGTTAAATGGTGTAATTACTATTTATTATTTACCGCAAAAGTCATCGTGTATGAGGTGAACTCATCGAGGAAATTTATTATATATAAAGTGATTTACTTTTCTATTGCTTTCTGTCTTTACGATTGTTTTTTGCCTTTTTTTTAATCTCTGCCTAACGCCGATATTTTTTGTGCTACAAATGCCATTTAGCTCCATTTAAGTTTACGGTAAGTTCTAATTCCAATAACAAAAGTGGGTGTTGCCATTTAAAAAAATTTGGAGATTGTGTCACTGTGATGCTATGAGGATGGTCTACTGTTTTCACATCTTTTCTTGGCGCATAGTTTGTAACTGGTTCAAATTCTATAAAATTTTATCGAAAGTACCGTTTGATGGAATTATATATTGACAAGGTCTTTTATAATTACCTGAATAAATATCTGTAATCAATTTTATTTAAAAGCTAGAATTGTGCTTAGATAAGTAATAAATTTACTTGTGAATGTTTGAGTATTAATTAAAATGTTATGGATAATAATCCTCTTTGTTACAATTAAAAGCTAGTTCTCTATTCATTTTAAAATAGAGAAATAACTCTATAAGCTTTTTTTAGGAAGATTATGTTTTTTCAATTTGCATGGATTCATTGAAAATTGGAGTCATAATGAAAATGTATTTATTCATTATATTGACGATAAAGATATATGTTCTTCGAAACATTTTGAGCTTTAATATTTATTTAAGATTAATATTTATCTTTGATCTTTTAGTTTCTATATCAGTAACAAAATATATACAGTATTTAGAAAAGAAGTTTTCAGTACTTCCTTACTTAAATACTTAGCAAAATGACCATTCTGAGTAGTTTGTGGAGATCTGGTCATCGAAACATATATTTTTTTAATTGAACACTTATAGTATTAAAATTTAAAATATATGAGTACTTATAGTATTAAATTTTAAAATATATGAAGGTATAGTAATGCTAATGTTCTGTTGAGTGAAAATGTAATGCTAATGTCCTGTTGAGTAGCTAATGTCCTGTTGGTGAAATTGAGAAATATTTAGTGACTACACAATAACTTTTAAAAATTCGGTGATCTCGAATTTGAATAATTCATTTAAAAAGAATATCGTTATCAAGATTCTGTAATATCAAAAGTAACATTCAATTTACCTTTGGTACGATTAATCCTGCAATTTTATATAATACAATGTATCGCGTTACTAAATACCGACTGTTTTGTTTCTCGAAGTAAATAGTATTTACTTTTAAAAGGAAAAAACAAAGGTCTTCGCCACTGACATCAATAGATTATCCAGACCCATTTTGTTTTGCAATATGCAGATAATTTTCCATGTGCGTGGATTCTCTCTTAAGAACAACCTTGGTAGTTTTAAGTCTTATCTAAAAGTAAGAACGCGTTTCAAACCTTACGATTGTATACAAATTTTCCAAATGTTCAAGACTAATGAATTAAAACAAACATGAAGTCTTACTAATTTCTGTCCATTTTACCAAATTTCTAATTAACTGTAGCAAATGAATATTTAATTTTTTGAATTCAGAGAGAGAGAGAAAAAATGTGTGCAAAGTTAAGCTTTGAAAAAAGTTTTCATATCAGCTGTCTGACGAAGTTTCTGCAAATAATAATTTCTATGAATAATAAAGAAACAGTTGTACTGCTACATGTTATTTTCTCGATAGTTGTATCATTTATTCTAGAAGTTTGCAAATGCAAAATATAAGAAATTTTTTTAAAGATATTTGATTAACATTAACTGTGCATTTTAGAAAAAGTATGTATATATATATATATATATATATATATATATATACTAATCGATACCCACCATACATGGGCAAACGATAATATAATATTTTGGAACCTATACGTAAAATATCAAGAAAAGGTTTCAATTTTAAGACGTTGATAAATCTAGAAATTTAAAATTTTAAAAAAATTGATTGTCTGTTATAATGGTTGTCACGACTTTCAAATATATGAGAGAAAATAAAAAAAAAATTTGGTAAATAGTCACCCCTAACATACATAATATAAGTAAAATTCACTCCACCGTATACATGTTGCCCAAAGTATTGCCAAAGATGCAACCTTTGTCAGAAGATTCATCAAGTGCTTAACTTTCAAATGAAATACCTCATAAAGCATCGTGTCTATCATAAGATTTAAATCCTTTCTCCAGACATGTTGATTTCTGACCATTTAGGATTTCAAGTGACGCAATCCTTAAAAAAAAGTCGTGCAAGTCGGGACGGCCAAAATGTCTTACGTATGTCATATCCTCTTGAGTTCGTTTATGCATGTAGCGAGGTCTCCAGTAAACGAAGATTGTCTCGCGTATGCTCTACTCAAATAAAAAAGTCGCCATTTAGTATTTTTCAAAGTCCCATAGTTTGGGCTAAACTACATTTCACCAACCATTAGATTCCAAATTGATTTATTTCTATCGCGCTTCATCATATAAGTTCCTATTTCGACATACAATATTTTGCATGTAATTAGAACCTCTTCTTCAAAATTTTGTAATCCTCCATCAGCGCTAAATAAAATTATTTGGTATTTTCCATTTTGCAACTGCATAAATCTCACCAAGTAAACTTAATTGGTGACAATACACAGTATACATATAAAAAAATATATTCGTTTAGCTCGGTCATTATCATTTTGGCGATAAAGTCCTTAATTACCTCTTGACAGATAATCTCAAATTAAAGAGTTAAGAGTACATTTGATTACAAGACTTCGTAAAATCTGGAGTTTCTTGGTAGAACGTCTACATCATGAAATGAGTAACTGTGCTAAATTTCAAGTCGTCAGTTTGCGTCTTAGAGATCTCGTGATGAGTCAGTCAGTGGTATTTCGTATATATATTATTTGAATATATACCGATAAATAAGTAAAGAAAATAAATCTCAGTATAATATTTTTCAGGTATTGCTTGAATATTTATCGTTACAGTATTCAACTTGGTTGATCCATATAATAGTCTTTATATATATATATATATATATATATATATATATATTTGAAAATATTAGGCTTAGTAGACTATATTTAGTAGATTTTAAAACTGTTGAGCCTGTTCAAAGACTTAAAAAGATTTTTTAAAATATAACTAAAAAGGTCATACATTTTTTTACATTAATTCAGTTCCATGGTTAATTTTATTTTAAAAAATATTTTCAATATTTAAGTAGAAATTTTTACCAGATTTAAATTTCAAACGGGACATAAAAATAACGTAAAGGTATTTCTTTGTATTAGATATGAATTAATTAGCATGATGAAAGAGTTCTTAATTTTTTAAATATTAATTCTGAAAGAAATAAAGTTGATGCATATGACAACTGCCTTAAAATTCTTTGAACCTAAAACACTTAAACATTCTAAAGCCTATACTGATAATGTATTGCGAATTAAATAAAATGAAATTAAATAAATAGAAATGGGGGATATTTAATATGCATATGTTTAAAACTTATTTGAAGATAACATTATTTTTCTTTGAATTAGATAAAACTTTGTTGGCATTTTAATTAATCTATATTTGAGAATTATTAAAGATACTAAAATCCCTCTCGAACTCATGTTTCATTCGTTGAAATTTATAAATAAGTTTCTATATGAAAAAAAAATTGGCGTATTTTCTGTGAATTATAAGTATACATTATTGAAATATCTAATGGACTTAAAAATGAATATTTTGAATGAAACATTTTTAGACATATGCATATTTGCAAAATGTATACTTTGCTTCATTTGTATTCTTTTCATATGAGAATGGAAATCTTAAATAAAGGCCTTTCCAAGTGCTTTTGAATTTAGTCATGCGTAGTTTTAAAAATTGTATTTTGTTGTTGGCATCTGTTTTTTACTTTTTGCAATATTTTTGTGAATTTGAGCTCCTCTTGGTCAGCCGGAGAATTTTTAATCAATTGATCCTGAAAAGAAGTCTCATGTGAGCCACTTAGTTGGGTCCTTTTTATTCCTGTCATTTTCTAGTTTCTATTCAGGAAGAGACATTTACTCTCTAGGCAGAGAAAAACATTGTTGCGGAGCGGCTTTCCTATAGCGAGATTTGAACAACTTTTTAATTATTTCTCTCTCTCTCCTCCTCTCTCTCTATATATATATATATATATATATATATTCTCTATAGACAAATGTTGGAACTTTTGTGCTCCTTAGTCATTGTTGTAGTCAAGTGTCATTTTGTTGTCCACCAATATCATAGTGATTTTCTATAGTCCAAGATGGCAAACCAGTGGTTACGCATGTGTGTCTCGTCATGATATCCTGAGATATAAAGTATTAGCGTTTTTTTCTGTTCCATCCAATCGCCTTCTTAAATAATAATCCCTAATCACCAAATCTAAAGTCCCCAGCTGAATTATAAAGCAAAGATATGTTAACGAAAAAAGTCACACAATAACAGTTAACAAATGTAGTCAATTTACTTTTTTAAAGCAATCTTTATTATTTCCTTAAAATGTGTATAACACTAGTTCCCTCAATGCGGATACTAGTACTTCTATAAGTATAGGCTTATTCGCACCATGGATATTTGGATCGGGATTCTTCAAAATGAAGATAACTCTGAACAGACAGCATCGGATCTAATTTCTTCTAGATCATACAGACACAAGTATCTCCGGCACACTAATCAGAGCCTTCACTTTTTATTATTCTTCTACTACCTATCTTTCTACTTATTGCGTAACCTTTCTATCTTCATATTCTTCATATCAAGTTTTCATACGACTTCTTCATATCTGTTCACTCCAAATAAAGTTTACCTAATTTGCATAATTACGTTCCATTTTAGTAGAAATGTCAATTATAAATTGAAAAGAGAAACCCCGAATATTAATTAAGAAAAAAAGATTCGTAAATAGCCCATGTGCAAGTAATACACGATTGGGAATTTCAAACCACATTAATTCTTGGATGACTTTGGCGGATTCATACATCGCGTCTGAGTGATCAATATTGTTTTTTAGGCAGATTTCAGCCATCTTTCTATAGTTCATACTCTAACAGACTAATCAAAAATCATTTATATCTGAGTCAAATGTTAAGCATTATTTAATTTTGTCGTATTATTCCAGCTGTAGTATATAATTTCAACTACTTGACATGAAAAAAGTACCGATCATTCAAACAAGTATTTGAAGGGGGAATCACACTTATATGATGATTTTTTAGTGTTAGCAGGTATTTCGACAATTATTTAATGCATGAAACTAGATAGATGGACAGATTAGTGGAAAATTAACAGGTAAGTTAACTATGGGTGAAAAAGAATATTTCATCATTAACACAAAATAATTGTTTTTGAGTTTGTTGTTTTGCATAATAATATTATTACGAATCATTAAACAAAGTAAATTTTGGGACTTTGTTGTCCTGTTATTCTTTTCTACAAATTATAAAATGCCACTGAGGCTGCATCAATTATCAAAATTTTTAAAATAATGAATCAGAATAAGTTTGTTTTTTGAATGATTAATTTATTACTCTTTAGGAAATATGGAATATTCCTTTTATTATTTGACTTATAATTTTTCCATCTAACATTAATGGATTGACTTCAAACTAATAACTGAACATCGATGAAGGAATAATGAATAATATAATAATTGAAGTTAAATGGCTATTCAATTTTCTATTTCTGATGACGTTTAGTTATAAATTTTAAAAAAGTAGGAAGAACGAAATAAAAATTGTTGTTAGAAAGCTGTCATTATAAGGTATGCAGAAACATCATTATATTTGAAAAAGAAACAAACTAGATATATTCCTTGCGTGAATTTGCAATTTCAGATAATAAAGAAAAAATTAAAAAAGAAAAATTTTCGCTATCGAAAAATTCATCACCATCTTTTTCTAAGTTGTTACAAAACACTAATTTCAAAGAAATTATTTTAGTGAAGATAGATTATATACAAAAAGTGCGCAATCCAGCATCGCTGCCACTAAAATTACAGGACTTCTTCAAAAGAGACATATCAAATGATTCATATCTCATGTTTATGCATATTCTATTCTTTTTTTCTCAACGTATTTTCAAGAAGTAGTCATCTCTTAATTAATCAATTTGAGCTTTTTTATTATACATTTTCTAAATCACCATGAAAACTTATTCAACACATTGAACTTACACTGAATGATTTTAAACAATTTTAATGGATTCTAAACGTGAAATCAAATAAATGATCAAACCTGTTAAGAAATATTTACAGATAAACATTTACTTTCAGCTGATATTTTAAATCTCTTATAACGAACTAGACATTTTAATGTCATTTCTCTTTCTTGTGGAAACCTGGGCAATATTTCAAATCCTAACTTTTTTTAACAATGACGAAAATTTTCAAATGTTAAAATAGAAATAACCCCCCCCCAAAAAAAAAAAAAAAAAAAAAAAAAATGTTAATACAAATAGAACCTGAAAACAGTGGAAAAACAATTAAACTAAAACCTATTTTTACGTGATGAATCATCTTTCAAAATGCAAGAAAAAAATCCATGCAATTAAAAGCAAATACTAGCAAATCAAATTTATTCTGAGAGTCTCTAGCGAATACCTTATGTTTCTTTTTTAACACTAGGCAGCTAACAAAAGGCATATAAAAAATATACAATACTTTTCTGGAAATTTAAAGTATGCACAATCACTGAAGGCATCCTTCAAATCTTCATATCGCATAAAAGCTAAAAACGTCTACATACACCATATACTCTCTCTTTGTTACCACATGTAATACACATACCCGGAAAAGAATGTGGAAGAAAGTTTGAGACAGTTCTAGAACCAACACTTTGTCAACTAGAGATCATACCTATTTATACAATATGTATTTACTTACACCTTTAGCATAGTCCGTGAGACGAATTTCAGGAAATAATATCCTCCGCTTGGAAAAATATTCAAACTTTCGCTTAACAATATATATTGTAAGTCTGATGAAACATGTTTTGATTGTTGCAAATGCCTCTTCCGATTTTAATTATTGTGTAATTGAAAAATTTAAATTGGCATATATTTGGATACATTATTAAAATTTCAAAATTTGAAATTTTTTTTTTCAATTAGCTCAAGTCGCTCACATGTTAAAGTGTTTTCGGAATCTTCTTATATTTTACGTTCTTGTTGTATGGTTGTTGCTGTATTAAATTCTATGTTTTTTTTTTTTCAAATTGCTACTCTTATATTTTTATGAAAATGCATTTTATACAATATATGAGCAGTACTTTAGGAATAATTTGATAACATAAGAACTTATAATATTTTCCTAATTAGTCTAGAAATTGTGTTCTTAAAATGCAATCCAATTAGTTTTCAAATGAATAAGTGATACAAAATTAATTAAAAGAACAATAATGACTCTGTAACGATAAACTCTTCCCCAACTACTTTAATTTTTCCGATTTCTCAGACAATATAAACAAGATTTTACATGAATACATATAACTGAAATAAACAATGAAATTAAAAGAACATTCTTGAATTTAAAAGATGTAATTGGCAGGAAGTTGGATGTATATATTAAGTAAAACTCAAAGAAAGAAGCTGATATAAAAGAAAAAATTTCTAAAGCTTCGAGAACCAACTTTTTTCTTCTCATTATAGATATATTAACTTTATTACTTACAAACATATTTTTAATAAAAATCAAGTTCGATTTAAGACCATATAAAATGGAAATTTATTTGTATATTATGGCATAAATGGAGAATGATTACCATTTGATTATAATATTATAATGTGTTTTCTTATTTCAATTTAAAGTAAAAAAAAAATAGAATTGTCCAAAACCTTATAATTATAAATATCATAATTTAGAGGAGACAAGGTGGTTTCATACTATCTATTGATGCACTTTTTATTTAACTGAAAATATTCCAGGTGTTATATTTTTATGGCGCAAATTTCCTTTAGTAGCTTCTTTTTTTTTTTTTTAATCAGATCTCAAAAATAATAAATTTAAAAAAAAATGCCGAAATGGTGATTTATATTTAGCAAAAAATTGATCAGTGTAACACTTAATAGTGGGTTTCAAAAACTAGCTAAAAAGTTTTGAATTAAAATTCTAAAGAATCTTGCAATGTTTCACTATTGTCAAATTTTATTAAGCATGATCATTTTAAAGGAAAAAAAGCAATACGTAACTT
>BMAW01079807.1:0-20201 GCA_019974015.1 Nephila pilipes | reverse complement strand
TTAGAGCAGGTTGAATTGAATATACAAGAAAGAGAGAGAGAGAGAGAGATCTGAATAAGGTAATTTATTAACAGTCTAAGAGCAGCTATACTTGGCTGAGAACACATGGGTTTATATACTACATGAGAATATTGCAGTAGACACTGATATGTGGAAATGTAAAGAATATTCTGGAAGATTTTATAAATTATAGAAGAAAATAGAAAACAATTAAACAAAACTTTAACAAGAGTTTTCAAAATGTTCGCACAGGGTTTTGAATCCGGAAACTCTCGTTCTATAGCAAAGTGCCTGACTTATGCATCATAACTGCTTGTAAGTTTCGTGCTAGAAAATTATCTTCACAATACATTATTGTCAGTTGTAAAATATTTATCGCGTCAAAAATTTCCATTTCTTATCTCAAATCACAATTTCTAAGAATCATCTGTCTATCATAAATTTACATATTTATTGCTTTAGGAATCTACAATAAGTATTTTAATATTTCACGCCATTTTTCGTCTTTAGATTATAACATAAGTTAAACCTAAAAGCTTGATTTACAAAATAATCTCCGAGATATATCTAGGTGCATTGGATGAAACATTACTCTTTCACAAACATTAATAGTTATTATTGACAAAAAACTGCTAAATGATAAATTTTTTTTTTGCTGAAAGTACTGTTTATTTTTTCTTTTGGTGAGAAAAATTATTTATATTATCCTTTAGACGCTGAAAATGTAAAATAAAAAAACATAAATTGTATTTTTCAGTATATCGGAATACTAAAAATATTCCTTTACCCATATCAAGTATTGAAAGTAACTGTTGTTATTTTTCTCTGATTTAAAATGGAAGATAAATAGTTTTCTTCATACGGTATGAAAGAGATTTCATACACATGAACAAACACAGTTGGAAAAAATCGATATTGATGAACATAATCTAAGAAAATTATTCATTAATACTTATGAAAATCACACGTATCCATGAAAAAAAAAGTTATGAAACAAAACTAAATTATTTACAAAAATCAAATAGAAATTTGAAAAAAAAATTATACATTAAATTATAATTTTCTCTTAAGATATTATATACTCTTGAGATTTTTTTAAAATTGAAAACTAAAATATTGAAGCTTCTCTCACTTAGCAAATAAGTAGCTTGAACCAATTAACAGATTACAATGATAGTTCTTCCGGCAGCAAGTCTGCTGCAATCCAGAAAGTGACTTGGACATATAATAATAATGTCATAATTTGAGGAATAATATCAAAATAATATTCATAATACCTACAAAATTTAGTAAGAAAATTTGCGATTTCGGACTTTCCTATTCATAAAAATGTGATCCTCTAAATTGTTAAAATATAATGAAAACTATTTTTATGTAATTCATTTTTATTATTAATATTGTTTACAATGCCGTTAATACAATTAGAAATGGGAAAAAAAAACCCATTTCATTAAAAGTTTAATTCTTTTTAGTAATTTGTTTTAATTTTTTGCTGTTACTGTCAAGACTACTTGGCTGGTGATTATCAATAAAACAATTTAAATATTCTTTTCCTAGATTACTTGATAAATAAGTATTTGCATGAAAAGAAATTTTTTAGTCTTTTGTGTAAAATTAAAATGTTAAATATTAGTAAAAAACACAACCTTTTATTACTTTTCATAATTCTTGTTGTAGGTAGATAAAATTACTCTCAGTGTGGAAAAAACTGCTAGCAAACAACGTAATGCATTATCTCCGAGTAAGTGGACCGACAATTAAGATTTATTCACTAGTATTGGGCCCTTAAGATTCCAAAACTTTTATAGTAAAAACTGACCTTCAATGTTTCATGAGCATATGAAGAGATTTACAAGAAATTTTGAATTAGGAGATTTTTAAATTATATGAGAAATCCTAAAATTTATAGAAGCTTGGTAGCTTACAATTCATTTTTGCGTAATTGTATTTAATAGTTGCCAATTTTTTGATAATATCATTTTTTCCTATTCTTTATATTTTCAGAATTGAAAAATAATTATCTCTCCGTCTATCTTTTGGCGCAAGTTAGACATTGATACAGTTATCGTAAGATTACGATAAATGTTTCGAACTTACAAGATTTGTTTTTACCTATGTGAAAACCCAAATGTCTTTTTTTAAATGAAAAATGATTAAATTTTACTTTTCTTTTCACTAAACTCTATTAATTTACAGTTGGAGTGAGACTATTTATCTCACTAAACATGTTAAGTAAAACACTTGTCGAACTTGAAAATTCTGTGAAAAAGTTCCCTACGACTTGAAACACTTACGATGAAAGAGTTTCGTTGTATTGTTTAATTTTTTTAAATAAACATCTGTGAAAAATTGACGAAAGATTGTATTTCTCAATCACCGAAAGTGTCTGATCTTAGAAAAGCATTTTAGTGATTGTTGAAGATATTATAAACAAAGTTTTAATAAAGAGAAATTTTAATTTCTTTTATATTTCATGTTTAAAAAGAACTAATTTAAAAATGAAATTCTTAACTTGAGAAATTTAATAAAATCCAATTGCGCATACGTATACTTTTTTGAAACCTGAATAAATATACTATTTGGTTTCTCATTTATTATTTAATGACTACTTATCTATTATTAGAACGAAACATTTTTATAATATAAAGTATAAAGTGTATCATAAAAAATATAGTTCGATATATTTTTAAAGCGCATTTGTTAAAAATGCCAAAATGAGAAATAATTTTGTACAGAAGTTTGAATGAATATATTAGTATTATTAATCAAAATATATATATGGAGAGAGAGAGAGAGAAAGGGAGGGAGGGCTTAGAAATTTAATTTAAGAATCGCGTTTTTCTCTCGCATTTTCTTATATTAATTAAGTTACAACAATGATTTAAGGAAGGTAAATTCGAAACACCTTTAATCCTTTTTGTTCAAAAAGTAATGTAGATAGTATGGTAATTTAGAATACTATAACTATAAAAGATCTTTCAAACAATTGCTATTGATAACTTCAATTCTATTCTGCAGTAGAAGCATTTCAATTTCCATGAAAGTGTTAGAAGACTAGCTTAAATTGTTAAATGAAGTTAAATGCATTTGATTTTTCCATTTTGTGGAAAGATACATTATAAACTTCTGCTTAACACGTTTAAGCCGGTGCTGTAATTCATATTTCTCTTACATGAGTGGCAACCTTTTGAGCGCTTTGCTTTATCGAAATGCGTGAACTAAAATTAAGAAGGAAATTTTCCTGCAAAGATATAATCATTGCTTCTAATTATTTATTTTACTGCTATTATTGTGATTTTGTTCGGTGCATATTGCATGATTAGGTACTCGCCAATGTGGACGTATTAAGTTATAAAATCAAATAATTAAGTTTGATTTTTTTTATCTGCTTATTAAAAGTTCATCATAATGTTTGCTAACATTTGCATCCAACTAGTAGTTAGTATAGAGTATAGTTTGAAGGGGAATTAAATATATTGATATAAACTCTAAGAAAAGAAACTGACTTAGTTGCTAAAAAATTAATTATATTACATGTAAAACTATTTTACAGATCATTTTAGAGATAGAAGGTATCGATCATAACTATCTCGCCTGGAATCTGTTCGGGAACTGCTTGAGTTCTTGCTGGAGAAAACCTCAATCTGTCTCTCTTCGGTTAATTTCTCTCATAAGATTCTAGAATTGTTTAAAAAATGGAAAACTTATGCAACTCTGGCTGTTGACATGCACAGAGCGCTTATGAGTTGTATAATGTCAAAATTGGAAATACTTGGTGCAAAGAATTATTAGAATAGACCATTCATGTCAACGTCGGCATAGTAACCCATAGACATAAAGTCGATGAGAAAATCCTGTAAAGGAGACGCTACAGTAGTAGAAAAACTCCAATTAACGGATCACGAAGCCATATTAGCAGCAAAAAAAAAAAAAAAAAAAAAAAGGATACGTTTTATAACCAAATTGACATTTATCAAAAATATTGGAATTCGTATGTTACCGCTTGCACATATTCCTTTGTTTCTCAAGTACTTTTACCAAATATTTCGCTTATCTGAGAGATATTTGCAAAATTAATTGCAAGTAACTTTTCTCTCCACTCCAATGTATTTAATGCAAGGCTCAATATCTCACTTTAAAAAAAAAAACTTATACACGTCTCTAAAAAATTCAAAAACATTTGATGAAGGAAATGTTAAAATAATTGAATATATACATTTCTTATTTACAACTATAAGTTTAAGAGTCACTTGACAAAAACAAAAATATAGTCCTGATCCCAAATGTCATTTACTTAAATATAATACAAGGTAATAACGAAATAGAGTAAAATAAATATATTCTTGCTACACATTCTTATCACACGAAACATTAGATATGGCTATTTAGAGTTTCATGAAGTTGCCAAATCGGATTAATTTGCAGTGTAATTATAAAACACTCTGCCGATTTGTGTTATATTAGATGGAACAGAATAAAATTTGTAATGAAGTCCTTAAAAGGTGGTGTTCAAGAAACATACGAATGGCCATAGGCCAGCTCTCGTATTTATGGTTTCAGCGGCAAAATATCTATATTTTCAAATGAAAAACCGACTTTTAGTTTTGGAAATGAGATCCTCATTGTAAAAATCACTAAATGGTTTTGGAAAGTATTTGTAGAACGAAACATGGTAGAGTTAGGCGGAGATTAAAAAAAATATATGAATTCTTCCATGAAAGACAGAAAAGCAATACAAACTAAATATTTTTCTATTTCACAATTTTTGACCAGTATATTCTCACACTGGATAATACTTTACATAGGCAAATAATAGATAGTACTGCAGCACGTGCCATAGGAAGAGGACTCTGGTTAATTTCTCATTTGATGGTATATTTCACATCAGATAAAGTTTGCAGATTTGATGCGCATGCTTTAGATTTCAAGTTTCCTTACAGCCATAAATACACTGGAGAAAGACCGAGTGACTTAGGTGGCCTCTGGAAAATGAAGTAATGAGAGACAATTCTAGCTCAAAAGTGTTGCGTTATCAAACGATTGATGGAACACCTTTCATAAGTGGCAACACTCTCTTGAAATCATATGCCACGTGGCCAGAGATAACATTTTACTGTTTCAAATCATGAATGATGGAATTGGCAGCATTGATATAAAATTGGCTTTCTTGCGGACACCATTGACCGTTATATCTTCAAGAAACTCATTTAAACATTTGTTAAAGGAACACTTCGGTGTCAGGATTCTCTTCCACCATTTCATGTTCCCGCGGCCAACAAGGTACCTGAACTCACCCCGATGGATTTCTAATTGTGAGAATACCTGAAACATAAGGCGTACCCATCAAACCCGAATATATTATCTGATGTGAAAGACGCTATCACATGACAGAATCGAAAGATTTCTCTTCATATTGTTAATGGTGTAGTATATTTATTATTTACCGCAAAAAGTCATCGTGTATGAGGGTGAACTCATCGAAAATTTATTATATATAAAAGTGATTTACTTTTCTATTGCTTTTCTGTCTTTTACGATTGTTTTTGCCTTTTTTAATCTCTGCCTAACGCCGATATTTTTGTGCTACAAATGCCATTTTAGCTCCATTTTAAGTTTTTTTACAGTGAGGATTCTAATTCAATAACAAAAAGTGGGTGTTGCCATTTAAAAATTTGGAGATTGTGTCACTGTGACAGTAACTATGAGGGATGGTCTACTGTTTTTCACATCTTTCTTGAGCGCATAGTTTGTAATAACTAAGTTCCAAATTCTATAAAATTTTATCGAAAGTACCGTTTGATGGAATTATATATTGACAAAGGTCTTTTATAATTACCCTGAATAAATATCTGTAATCAATTTTATTAAAAAGCTAAATTGTGCTTAGATAAGTAATAAATTTACTTGTGAATGTTTGGTAATTAAAATGTTATGGATAATCCTCTTTGTTACAATTAAAAACTAATTCTCATTTTAAAATAGAGAAATAACTCTAAGCTTTTAGGAAGAATTATGTTTTTCAATTTATGGATTCATTGAAAAATTGAGTCATAATGAAAATGTATTTATTCGTATATTGACGATAAAGATATATGTTCTTCCGAAACATTTTGAGCTTTAATATTTATTTAAGATTAATATTTATCTTTGATCTTTTTAGTTTCTATATCAGTAACAAAATATATACAGTATTTAAGAAAGAAGTTTCAGTACTTCCTTACTTAAATACTTAGCAAAATGACCATTCTGAGTAGTTTGTAAGGAGATCTGGTCATCGAAACATATAATTTTTTTTAATTGAACACTTATAGTATTAAAATTTAAAATATATGAGTACTTATAGTATTAAATTTTAAAATATATGAGTACTTAGTAATGCTAATGTTCTGTTGAGTGAAAATGTAATGCTAATGTCCTGTTGAGTAGCTAATGTCCTGTTGAGTGAAATTGAGAAATATTTAGTGACTACACAATAACTTTTTAAGTCGATCTCGAATTTGAATGAATTCATTTAAAAAAGAATATCGTTATCAAGATTCTGTAATATCAAAAGTAACATTCAATTTACCTTTAATTTTTGATTAAACGAATCCTGCAATTTTATAATACAATGTATCGCGTTGCACTAAATACCGACTGCTTTGTTTCTCGAAATGCATCTATTATTTACTTTTTAAAAGGAAAAACAAAGGTCTTCGCCACTGACATCAATAGATTATCCAGACCCATTTTGTTTGCAATATGCAGATAATTTTCCATGTGCCGTGGATTCTCTCTTAAGAACAACCTTGGTAGTTTTAAGTCTTATCTAAAGTAAGAACGTTTCAAACCTTACGATTGTATACAAATTTTCAAATGTTCCACAGACTAATGAATTAAAACAAACGCCGAGTCTTACTAATTTCTGTCCATTTACTGAAATTTCTAATTAACTGTAGCAAATGAATATTTAATTTTGAATTCCAGAGAGAGAGAGAGAAAAATGTGTGTAAGTTAAGCTTTGAAAAAAAAGTTTTTCATATCAGCTGTCTGACGAAGTTTCTGCAAATAATAATTTCTATGAATAATAAAGGAAACAGTTGTACTGCTACATGTTATTTTCTCGATGGTTAGCCATTTGTTCTAGAAGTTTGCCAAATGCAAAATATAAGAAATTTTTTAAAGATATTTGATTAACATTAACTGTGCATTTTAGAGAAAAATTATGTATATATATATATATATATATATATATATATATACTAATCGATACCCACCCGCTTCGCTGGGCAAACGATAATATAATATTTTGGAACCTATACGTAAAATATCAAGAAAAGTTTCAATTTTTAAGACGTTAGTGATAATCTAAATTTAAAATTTTAAAAAATTGATTGTCTGTTATAATGGTTATCCACGACTTTCAAATATATGAGAAAAATAAAAAAAATTTAGTAAATAGTCACCCCATATATACATAATATAAGTAAAATTCACTCCACCGTATACATGTTACCCAAAGTATTGCCAAAGATGCAACCTTTTGTCAGAAGATTCATCAAGTGCTTAACTTTCAAATGAAATACCCTCGCAAAAGCATCGTGTCTATCATAAGATTTAAATCCTTTCCTCAAGACATATTTGATTTCTGACCATTTAGGATTTCAAGTGACTGCAATCCTTAAAAAAAAGTCGTGCAAGTCGGGACGGCCAAAATGTCTTACGTATGTCATATCCTCTTGAGTTCGTTTATGCATGTAGCGAGGTCCTCCAGTAAACGAAGATTGTCTCGCGTATGCTCTACTCCGTAAAAAGTCGCCATTTTAGTATTTTTCAAAATCCCGCTCAGTTTTGGAGCTAAACTACATTTTCACCAACCGTGGGATTCCAAATTGATTTATTTCTATCGCTAAATATGTAAGTTCCCTATTTTCGACATGCACAATATTTTGCATGTAATTAGAACCTCTTCGCTAAAATTTTGCCAATCCTCCATCAGCGCTTTAAAATAAAATTATTTGGTATTTTTCCATTTTGCATGCGCAAATCTCACCAAGTAAACTTAATTGGTGACAATACACAGTATACATATAAAAAAATATATTCCGTTTGGCGTCGGTCGTATCATTTTTGGCGATAAAGTCGCCAAAATTACATAACCGACGGATAAATGTAGATTAAAGGATGAAATTACATTTTGATTAAGACTTCCGTAAAATCCGTTCTTAGTGAGCGTCTACATCGCAAAATGAGTAACTGTGCTAAATTTCAAGTCGATCGGTTGCATAGTCTTAGAGATCTCGTGATGAGTCAGTCAGTGGTATTTCGCTTATATATATTATTTAGATATATACCGATAAATAAGTAAAGAGAATAAAATCTCAGTATAATATTTTTTCAAAGGTATTGAATATTATCGTTACAGTATTCCAACTTGGTTGATCCATATAATAGTCTTTATATATATATATATATATATATATATATATATATATTTGAAATATTAGGCTTAGTGAATATATTTAGTAGATTTTAAAACTGTTGAGCCTGTTCAAGACTTAAAAAGATTTTTAAAATATAACTTTAAAAAGGTCATACATTTTTACATTAATTCAGTTCCCATGGATTAATTTTATTTTAAAAATATTTTCAATATTTAAGTAGAAATTTTTACCAGATTTAAATTTCAAACGGGACATAAAATAACGTAAAGGTATTTGTATGGATATGAATTAATTAGCATGATGAAAGAGTTCTTAATTTTAAATATTAATTCTGAAAGAAATAAAGTTGATGCATATGACAACTGCCTTAAAAATTCTTTGAACCTAAAACACTTAAACATTCTAAAGCCTATACTGATAATGTATTGCGAAATTAAATAAAATGAAATTAAATAAATAGAAATGGGGATTATATTGTATGCATATGTTTTAAAAACTTATTTGAAGATAACATTATTTTTCTTACGAATTAGGCTCAAAACTTTGTTATTTTAATTAATCTATATTTGAGGTATTAAAGATACCGAAAATCCCTCTCTTCGAACTCATGTTTCATTCGTTGAAATTTACTAAAATAAGTTTCTATATGAAAAATTAGCGTATTTTCTGTGAAATTATAAGGCATACATTATTGAAATATCTAGTAAGGACTTAAAAATGAATATTTTGAATGAAACATTTTTAGACATATGCATATTTTTAAAATGTATACTTTGCTTCATTTGTATTCTTTTCATATGAGAATGAAATCTTAAATAAAGGCCTTTCAGTGCTTTGAATTTAGTCATGCGTAGTTTTAAAAATTGTATTTTGTTGGCATCTGTTTACTTTTGCAATATTTTTGTAAGATTTGAGCTCCTCTTGGTCAGCCGGAGAAGTGTACTTTAATCAATTGATCCTGAAAAGAAGTCTCATGTGAGCCACTTAGTTGGGTCCTTTTTATTCCTGTCATTTCTAGTTTCTATTCAAGGAAGAGGAGCATTTGCTCTCCTAGGCAGAAAAACATTGTTGCGGAGCGGCTTTCCTATAGCGAGATTTAGACAACTTTTTAATTATTTCTCTCTCTCTCTCTCTCTCTCTCTATATATATATATATATATATATATATATATATTCTCTCTAGACAAATGTTGGAACTTTTGTGCTCATAGTCATTGTTGTAGTCAAGAAGTGTCATTTGTTGTCCGCAATATCATAGTGATTTTCTATAGTCAAGATGGCAAACCAGTGGTTACGCATGTGTGTCGTCATGATATCTGAGATATAAAGTATTAGCGTTTTCTGTTCCGTCAATCTTCTTAAATAATAATCTAATCACAAATCTAAAGTCTTCAACTGAATTATAAACAAAGATATGTTAACGAAAAAAAGTCACACAATAACAGTTAACAAATGTAGTCAATTTACTTTTTAAAGCAATCTTTATTATTTCCTTAAAAATGTGTATGCTCTTTACTAGTTCCCTCAATGCGGATACTAATTACTTCTATAAGTATAAGAGCTTATTCTTTCGCGGATATTTGGATCCGAGTTAATTCAAAATGAAGATAACTCTGAACAGACAGCATCGGATCCTAATTTCTTCTAGATCATACAGACACACAAGTATCTCCGGCACACTAATCAAACCCTTCACATTTTTATTATTCTTCTACTACCACAATCTTTCTATGACCGTAACCTTTCTATCTTCATATTCTTCATATCAGTTTCATACGACTTCTTCATATCTGTTCACTCCAAATAAAGTTTACCTAATTTGCATAATTACGTTCCATTTAGTAGGAAATGTCAATTATAAGTCAGAAAGAAACCCCAGATATTAATTAAGAAAAGATTCGTAAATAGCCCATGATACAGAAGTAATACACGATTGGGAATTTCAAACCACGACCAATTCTTGGATGACTTTGGCGGATTCATACATCGCGTCTGAGTGATCAATATTGTTTTTAAGGCAGATTTCAGCCATCTTTCTATGGATTCGTACTCTAACAGACTAATCAAAAATCATTCATATCTAGGTCAAATGTTAAGCATTATTTAATTTTGTCATTATTATTCCAACTGTAATTATATAATTTCAACTATGACATGAAAAAAAGTACCGATCATTCAACAAGTATTTGAAGGGAATCACACTTATATGATGATTTTAGTGTTAGCAAAATTATTTCAGACAATTATTTAATGCATCAAAGACTAGATGAATGGACAAATTAGTGGAAAGTTAACAAAAAATTGCAGTTAACTATGGTGAAAAAAAGAAGTATTTCATCATTAACACAAAATAATTGTTTTTGAGTTTGTTGTTTTTGCATAATAATATTACGAATCATTAGTATAGTAAATTTTGGGACACCTGGTGTCACAATTTATTCTTTTCTACAAATTATAATGCCACTGAAGTACCATCAATTATCAAAATTTTTAAAATAATGAATCAGAATAAGTTCTTTTGAATGATTAATTTATTACTCTTTAGGAAATATGGAAATATTCCTTTTATTATTTGACTTATAATTTTTCCATCTAACATTAATGGATTGACCAAACTAATAATGAACATCGATGAAAGGAATAATGAATAATATAATAATTGAAGTTAAATGGCTATTCAATTTTCTATTTCTGATGACGTTTAGTTATTTTGACTTGGTCGGGGATTAACAAATTTTAAAAAATTAGGAAAGGAACGAAATAAAATTGTTGTTAGAAAACTGTCATTATAGGTAGAAACATCGTATATTTGAAAAAGAAACAATTAGATATATTCCTTGCGTGAATTTGCAATTTCAGATAATAAAGAAAAAATTAAAAAGAAAATTTTTCCGCTATCAATTCATCACAATATTTTTTCTAAGTTGTTACAAAACACTAATTTCAAAGAAATTATTTTAGTGAAGGAATAGATTATATACAAAAGTGCGCAATCAGCATCGCTGCCACTAAAATTACAGGACTGCTTCAAAAGAGACATATCAAATGATTCATATCTCCATGTTTATGTATTCCTATTCTTTTCTCCAACGTATTTTCAAGTAGTCATCTCTTAATTAATCAATTTGAGCTTTTATTATACATTTTCTAAATCCAAATCACCATGAAAACTATTCCAACTTACATTGAACTTACACTGAATGATTTTAAACAATTTTAATGGATTCTAAACGTGAAATCAAAATAAATGATCAAACCTGTTAAGAAATATTTACAGATGAAACATTTACTTTCAGCTGATATTTTAAATCTCTTATAACGAACTAGACATTTTAATGTCATTTCTCTTTCTTGTCCCAAACCTGGAGCATGTTTCAAATCCTAACTTTTTTAACAATGACGAAAATTTTCAAATGTTAAATAGAAATAACCCCCCCCCAAAAAAAAAAAAAAAAAAAAAAAAAATGTTAATACAAATAGAACCTGAAAACGATGGAAAAACAATTAAACTAAAACCTATTTTTACGTGATAGATCGTCTTTCAAATGCAAGAAAAGTCCATGCAATTAAAAGCAAATACTAGCAAATCAAATTTATTCTGAGAGTCTCTAGCGAATACCTTATGTTTCTTTTTAACACTAGGCAGCTAACAAAAGGCATATAAAAATATACAATAGCACAAATTTAAAGTATGCACAATCACTGAAGGCATCTATTCAAATCTTCATATCGCATAAGCACAAAACGTCTACATACACCATATATACTCTCTCTTCGTACCACATGTAATACACATACCCGGAAAAGAATATTGAAGAAAGTTTGAGACAGTTCTAGAACCAACTTACTTTGTCCTTAAGTCATACCTATTTATACAATATTATTTACTTACACCTTTTAACATAGTCCGTGAGACGGAATTTCAGGAAATAGCTATCTTTCCGCTTGGAAGACAATATTCAAACTTTCGCTTAACAATATATATTGTAAGTCCTGTTGAAACATGTTTTGATTGTTGCAAAATGCCTCTTCCGATTTTAATTATTGTGTGTAAGTGAAAAATTTAAATTGGCATATATTTGGATACACATTATTAAAATTTCATAAAATTTGAAATTTTTTTTTTCAGGTGGCTCAAGTCGCTCACATGTTAAAGTGTTCCGGAATCTTCTTATATTGCAGTTTCTTGTTCGTATGGTTAGTTGCTGTATTAAATTCTATGTTTTTAATTGCTACTCTTATATTTTATGAAAATGCATTTATACAATATATGAGAGCAGTACTTTAGGAATAATTTGATAACATAAAATTGCTTATAATATTTTCCTAATTGATCACAAATTGTGTTCATAAAATGCAATCCAATTGGGTTTACTCGTGAATAGTGATACAAAATTAATTAAAAGAACAATAATGACTCTGTAACGACAAGCTCTTCCCCCAACTACTTTAATTTTTCCGATTTCTCAGACAATATAAACAATTTTACATGAATACATATAGCAGAAATAAACAATGAGAAATTAAAAGAACATTCTTGAATTTAAGATGTAATTGGCAGGGAAGTTTGGATGTATATAGTTAAGTAAAACTCAAGAAAAAGCTGATATAAAAAGAAAAATTTCTAAACTAGAACAACTTTTTTCTTTCTCATTATGAATATATTAACTTTATTACTTGCAAACATATTTTAATAAAAATCAAGTTCGATTTAGACCATATAAAATGGAAATTTATTGTATATTATGGCATAAAATGGAGAATGATTGCAATTTGATTATAATATTATAATATTGTTTTTCTTATTTCAATTTAAAATTAAAAAAAAAAAAATAGAATTGTCCAAAACCTTATAATTGTAAATATCATAATTTAGAGGACAAGGTGGTTTCATACTATCTATTAGATGCACTTTTATTTAACTGAAAATATTCCAGGTGTTATATTTTTATGGTATGATTTCCTTTATTGCTTCTTTTTTTTTTTTTTAACTATCATGAATCTCAAAAATAATAAATTTAAAAAAATGCCGAAATGGTGATTTATATTTAGCAAAATTGATCAGTGTAACACTTAATAGTGGGTTTCAAAAACTTAATAAAAGTTTTGGAGGTAAAATTCTAAAGAATCTTGCAATGTTTCACTATTGTCAGAATTTTATAAGCATGATCATTTTAAAAGGAAAAATGAATTGAAATTACCAGCGAGTAAAGATAAATTTTTATTAAAAAATTCTTAATTTTTTCAAAAATATGATGGTAAGTTTAATCTAAACAGTAATAATAAGTTCATTACATTCTTTATATCAGGTCTTTTCTGAATACAATTTTTATAATTGCAAAGAAAAGGAAATTGAATACTTTTAACAGACAATTTATGGAAAATGGATTTATAACCTACAATACATCACCAGATTCATCACCAATATTGATCATCACCAGAATCCATCTCCAATATTTATCATCAAAGCAAAACAGAAATAAAATGGAAAAAATTGAAATTTACAGAGCAATATTGAAGTTATATTTGATTATTAAAAGACGTATTAACATCTTCGATTTATTTACATAACTATTATTGACAGAAAACCTTTAAATAAGAGAAGTCTCTGACTTAAAGTGGGTAACATTTATTTTCGCATTAACATTTATTTTCCTTGGACGAAAAAACAATGTTTATTTCGTATTATCTTTAAGTGATATCAATGCCAAACCCTTAAAAAATAAGAACTTTCTTTAAATTATTTCCGTCTGATATATTAAGACATTATAAACTGTTTTCCATCAATTTTAATTTTGAAAAAATTATCTTTTGCTTTTTTTTTTTTCAAACAGAAATCTTTTGCTGTTTGGTTATAATTTCCATTCATTTCCATGTTTAGAATGTAACACTCTTCGAGCGCAATTATTGCTTGCAAAAAAACAACTTGAAATAGCGAATAGAATGTGATAAGACGTTTTACATTGAATGCTGAAAATGTTATAAGTGTTATGCAAAAAGCAATGCTGACTTTTAAAAAAAAGCTTAAAATGTATTAGTTATTAAGGTATCCGTACTCATTTGGAATTTTTTTTTTAAATACGCTGATATTTGCTATCGAAATATTTATACAAGCTACTTTTAATTAAAAAAAATTGGAATGGAAAACATGGTGAAAATAGTACATAAATTGACTATCAGAATAACACTCATAACTCAAAAGTAAACAAAAATATCATTATTCTATGAATTTCATCTTATTTATCATAACGTTTTTTAACAATTAAAAATAAAAAAAAAAAAAAAAACTTAGAATAATACATGATTTACACCTTTGTTACTAAAAACATATCAATTTTACAACCATGAAAGAAGTAGATCTTCTTAAAAATTATATAAGGAAGATATTTGCAAAATTTAAATTAATTTGGTTGATAACTGTTTCTGATACCTACGTTGCTATATATGAATATGTCAAGAAAAGTCATTTCGAGAAAAATCAAAAAAAAAAAAAAAAAAAAAAAAAATCAAATGCAATTAAAAATTGGCTACCGAGTAAAACTCAAATCCCTGTTACTAAGGTTCTAAATATGGTATAAGCAAAATTCAAACACTACTGGAAAGAAAAACGTTTAAATTTTAAACTGACATTAAAATTCGAAAAGAAAACATTTTGACAAAAATGTTGTTTTAAAGGTGTACGGATACCTTAATAAGAAAACCATAAATCCAAATTACTAATAATTTTAAAACAAAAAACAAGATAAAAAAGGAAAAAGTAAAAATGATTAAGTTCTATGTAAACTTTTGAAGAGAACAATTTTAGTCGTCCAAGGTGTGCCTTTTTTTTATAAATATAATAAAATTACTCAGTTGAATATAAGAATTAAAGTAAACAATAAAATACAGAGAAATGTATATTAGTAAACTTTTCAGATATTAAAGTTAAAGTAATCAGATATTAAAGTAAAAGATATTAAAGCATAAATCGATAAGTAAATAAAATTTTTAATTTTCAAATTTGTTTCACTCCAATCCAATAAAAAATATTGGGGGAAATTTATAATGACATATTTTTGAAAATTAAGTTCATTAGTGGTGAAAGCAGGCCTCAAACGTATATTACATATATTTTATTTCAATCCAATAAAAAATTTAGGAAAATTTTATGAAGATGTATTTTTGAAAATTAAGTTCGTTACTGGTGAAAGCAGACAAAAAATATACGCTAAAACAAGATAAAAAAATTAAAAAGTGATTAGCTTCAAAAAGTGGTCCGAGACAACAATTTAAATGTTACCTAAAACAATAGCCCCTTGGGTGGTTAATATAAAAATAGTATCAAATACTTGTTGTTGTTGAAATGAAAATACTAATGGTGTTGGAAATAAAAAAATGTATTAAAACAGAGTTTTAATATTATTTCCTTTTAATTATATTAAAAATTTTATTCTGTTTTTATACATTTGATTTAATTTTAAACCTTTCGTAACCATGACATACTAGTGAGATAATTCTATTTTCATGCAACGCAGCTCCTTATTTTGCGAACTACTTAATTAATGAGTATTTAATCAAAATAGAATTATTAAAATGCAAAATCTTTCAATTTATTAAAATAAGAACCACATATATAGTTTTCTGAAAATATTCTAACAAAATGCATTAGTTTATATTCCATGTTCTTTTATACAATCTTTTTTTCTGTTAAAAATATAGTTACTAATTGTACATATTTTATTAATAATTTTTTTAGTTCTTAAAGAAGTGTTTGTGAATAATTTTTGTTCTTCAATTATAAATGTAAGAGAAATGAGATGTTATTACTGATTTTGTTTCAGTTACAGAAAATGCAGTTAAACAAAGAAAATAAAAACAAAAATGGGTATTACAATGGATAAAAAAAAAGAAGTAAATTCAGCTGCCAAACTAGAATTTATAATAAAAAGTACATATAAATATTCGCCGCTTCCTTAGCAGAACAGTTATTTTTGTTATAAGATACATTTTTTTAAACTTTTCACAACTATATTCCATTCTTATGAATATAATAACGAAAATACAATTGAAAATGAGAATAACATTTCTTATGTTCTTCCCACCATTTTTTTTAAATATGGTTTGTGACAAGAATAACTAAAGCTCGTTCTATAAGCATTTGCGCACACACACACACACATAGAAATAAATATTTGTACTATATCCTTATAAAGGTACAATCTTTTTAAATTCATCTATAAAGAAGAAAAAATTAAAAAGATAATGAAATGCAAAGGTTAAATCATTTTGTCCAATATTTTCCTCCAAATTATCCAATTTTTTAATACAACTATTAAGAAATATTTTAAATGAATTAAATCTGTTTCAAGATTTGTGATATACTTTTTAATGGAACTTATTGTTAAATTAATTTGCAGGATATCGTATACAAAAAATTGACACATTTCTGATACGTATACAGTTTTGTAACAGAAAAACTCTATTTTTAATAAAAATAAATTTATTGTACAACTTGCAAGAAGGTTGTAAGAAGCATAATTTGGTAAGTAAAAAAGCTTTTTTTTTCTATAAGTATAATCTGTAATCTCGTCTCTCATCTAAGAGGATAGGCTTAATATGTAAGTTTCTCCTCTTAGACGAGAAAGCTATAAGAATGCAATTCTTTTGAGTGCTTACATATTCCAATAAACTTTTGAAGATAGCCTTCAGCTTATCCAAAAGAAGTAAGGCAAATCAGAATAAATGTATGCAAAAGGACATAGATGACAAAGAGCAAGCATCAGAAAAAAAAATTAGAATATATCAATAAAAAATAAATAGAACAGATAATTTATATTCGTTATTTCTGACATCTTAAGAGAAATGAAAAACTAGAAGTCCAGTTGGAATTATTTGAGGAAGCAAAAAAGATAAAGAAGTATTTTCTGAAAGACATATTGTAAAATATTATAAAAACAACCTAATTTAATCATAAAAGCACCCATTCATCATAAATTCTACTTAATACCTTAGAATCAGAATTAAATCATAGAAATCCATTCATCACAAATACTTTTTTCTTATCAGAAAATCTAGATGAAGATTTCTAAGTGCTCAGTTCATGGGAAAGAAATGGGGAAGGGATGAACTGCATTAAAATAGGGTTTCTAAGCCCTATTATATAGAAGAACAAAATAAAACCGTTTCATTCCTTTGATTAACATTCTCTGAAGAGCGACTCTTTCTTAAAATATCTTTGTTTATTGAAATACATGCATTCGTTTTTAAAAATTCCTTTTCGACTTCACGATCGTTTAATTAAAAGTAGAATGAAACTTAGTCTATTTCTACAGAGATTAAAATAGTTTCTCAATTGTTACCATAAAACAGTGTGACATTAAAATTTATTACTGTGTTAACCTTACCTCTGAACAAGATTAAAAGCTTCTAAGAGAGCTTTGATTGCTTATAAACATTGTTTAAGATTATTATTAATGTGTTCTTGCCTCTAAATTGAAAATATTTATTTTCCTGGAAATGAAATATAGTATATATTTAAATATTGTGTTATTTGATAGAATATTAAATCTTAAAGAGTAAAAATGAAGAAAGAAATATGTATACTCGAAAGTATTAATCGCTTAAGGGTTGAATTTTATGTTCAAAATTAAAAGCATGCTCATATAAAATAATTCTTTTTTATCTAATATTTTATTTTTTTATTTACTAATTTCGCTGAAAAGTTTTATGTGATATCGATGGTTTTTGTATAATTCGTAAAAACATTTTTCAAAGAAAACGCAAATTTACCATAAGTAGCTATACACCTCTCTGCGGTGGGAACAAATTCAACATCAGAAAGTTAATTAGTTATTATCAGTTGCATTGTTAATAAACAATAAAAAAGAAATAAACAGTCATTTATAGAAAAAGGAATAAGCTAAAATGAAGAAAAGATCTATGCAAAGTTTCTCTAAGAACAGATTTAGACACTCAAGGTGCGCTTTTTTTTTATAGTTATAGTAAAATTACTCAATTGAATATAAGAATTAAAATAAACGATGAAATATAATGAAATGGACAATAGTAAACTTTTCCGTAATCTAACAACTGTTTCTGTAATCTTACATTATCTTAGATAATTTTAAATCAATGCAAATTGATAGTGCGATTACTTATGAAAATTTCAATATTTTATTAATCCATTCTTAAGAGAAACATGTATTGGTTACAATGGTAAGAATTGTAAACAAATTAAATGTATACCTCATGGTGATTCTGATAATAATAGTCTTGCTAATATTCATTTACATTTTTTATGAATATAATTTAATAGAAGGTAGTTAATAACTTCAAGATTTTCAGAAAAATTGATTATTTCATAACTTATGAAATAAATCTTAACCCAGAAATTAAAACAGGTTTTTTTTTTTTTTTTATCTTTCTCACTTAAATTTGATTAAAACTAATATAAACTCATTTGAAACAGATTTCTTACATGTTCATTTAAAAATTGAGAATAATATTTTTGTTAGTAATATTCTGGATAAGATATGACTTCATTTTCCATATAGTAAAGATTCTATTGTTAAGAATAATTTAAGTTTAAGTATTTTTAGAAATATTTTATGTAATTTTATACATAGAAATATCGAATTACTTAACGTGCTTTTCAATAATCAAAATAAATTTAAATAATTTCTTTTCTATGTGTAATAAAGCTGATTCTTCTGTCAAACTTTTAGAGAGAAACTTAACATATTAAAAACTATAAATTCGGTTAATCGGTTTTTATTGTTATATCACCTTCTTTATCCTAGTTTCTACTATGTTATATTTCCTTAATTTATTATGTTTTTTTTAGTTTAATTATTTTTTAAATTTGTTTTCATTACAAAGGGTTCCTAATATATATATATATATAATACACACACACATAATGTTTTCTATTTAGATTTAGTTATCAAAAATATTGTTAGATGACCCTCACTCGTTGCTGTATTCTTTTTCTTTCATTTTAAAAATTTTGTGCTACTTAGAAGATTTCTTTTTTTTAAATTTTTGATTTTGTATGATTTTTTTTTTCAATTTTCTTAATTGTTGTATTGGTCTGTTATTTTTTTTTTTGTGTGTGTATTTCTTGAATATAGAGTTTACATTATGGTATTATTTAAAACAATCTCTTAACATTGATGAGCATATAAAGTGAAGAATAATTTTCTCGAAATTTGAATACTTGTCTGATAATTTTTAAATTTCTTTGTATTTCTTTGTATTACTGATTGTAACATTAATACACGTGGATTATTATATTCGGAAAATCTTGATTTTTTTTAAAGTTTTTTTAGTTTTTGACTTTTGCTATTGATTTTTTAAATATCTTTTTTCTTTTTAATTTTTGATTTTGATTTCTTAGATTTTGGTTTTTGCTTTTAGTTTTCTTAGATAATTATTTGATGTTTTTTTTAAAAACTTTTTCAGTGGATTTAAATTTTCAAAAATTTTTCAATTTATATTTTTTGTTTATAACCATTTTTAATAATACATTTTGTTGATGAGGACAGTTAGGCCTATGATTCTAGAATAACCCAGATTAACAGTCTACAGCCTATTATAACATAAAATATATTTTTCTTCTTTTTGTATTTTCCAAAACTTTTTGGAGGATTTTTTAAGAAAATTTCAATTATTTCAAAATTTTGTTTCTTAACACACACACACACACACACACACACACACACACACGAATGTTAATATAGGATAATCTAGAATCATAGACCTAACAAAATATGAAAATAAAAACAAAAAGGAGTGTACTTT
>BMAW01079798.1:0-16841 GCA_019974015.1 Nephila pilipes | reverse complement strand
CTGGTATGCTTCGTTTCAGTTACGTATTCTTCCAGGAATACATATTTTGCTACAGATATTTATTCCGTTACGTTTAAATTTGAATATTGGGCTATGGACTCAACTGGATGCCGGTATGTTTTGTTTCACCAATACTGCATGGATCGCCTTTTTTAAGCCCCATATTACAAAAGATAAAATTAAGGGAGACTTGGATTCAAAATGGGGCGATGTTACATGAAAAAATACGACCCAGCGTTTTCCACCTTGAAAAATATTTTCACATCATCATTATGAATTTGTCAGAGTGAATTCAAAATGAGATTGAGAATGAGTCTTAAGTCATTTTTTAAATTATGTGTGCAGTTCTGGCTTTTAATTACTTTTCACACTTTCAGTTTCATATAGTATAAAATTTTGAAATATATATCCTGGAGAGCAATTCTTGGACGCTACTTAAAATTAAAAATCATGGATCGATTACTGAAATTGCATTTTAGGGAAGAAATACCAAGTCATGTGTACAAGTAAGCAGCAATAAATAATTAAGAGCGAAAAAATAGAATGGTTCCAGAAAAGTTTCAAATAGGATTTAAATTTAAAAAACTTTTTAATGGATTATTAATGCTTCAATGTACTTTTGCTCTCCTTGGTTTTGAAGCCTTTTGTACCTTTTTCTTCTTCTAATTTTCAAAGCATATACATATAAAATCATTTATGTCCAGTCAACTGAGTAAGACACGAAACTATACTAAACTTTTTTTTGCAGCACTACTTAAACTATTTCTTATTTTCAAGAACATTTCATTGCTACGCGACTCTACATTTATTTTGGCCATTTTGATTCGATAATGAAACTAGTATAGTATTTTAGTCTTAAGATATCTGAATATATAAAATTCAGAAAGTAATTTCGTTTGCATAAAACTAAACTAAAACATACCAGATTGATGTTATCTGCCGTTCAGACTTGCGATATTATGAAATAACAGAATAAACATACTAAATTTAAGAAAATGAACTTTAAGCAAAAACTACGCATTTCTAAATCTTGTACCAATCCAAAGTACCATTGTAAATAAAAATATTTTAGTATACTTTCAAAATTATTTTTGTGCGCAAATGTATTGATGATACCAAACACTCGTTCAAATTTAAAGATATTTAAAAGATCGTTTTTTTTGACATTTTCATGCGTGATTTATTAGGACCAAAACTGTATCATTGCCATTATACTTGCATTTCCAATCGCTTTCACGAAATTAAATACTTTGCGTTCATCCACGAACAATTGAGTAGTCAGCTAGAAGTTGTAACAAGCATTAAAGAAAGACTTCAAAGCACCATCGGCTATATAATTGCCAGTATAGATTGCCCCGTTGCCTTCTCTGCCCTCAAGTAATCCTTAACAATAGGAAAAACCTTCTCAATTGACATAATATCTTTAATTTTACTCATCATTTTGAAGCAATTAACAATACTCTTTAAGTCTTACTGATTACCTTCAAACTGAATTTTTTTAAACATCTCACCGTCAAGTACATGGACTACAGGCATTAACTTTCAAGCTATGCATTGCCAATCAAACATATTTTAACAAGGTAGTTCACACAAAAATTAAGTCTGCCAATTTAAATTTTCATTTTGATCCAAGCTATGTTTGAAACCCATAGATTTTATTTACTTTTTTAAAAGAAACTATTGGCTTTTTACATCATGTTTGAAGTTTCACCATTTCATACTATATCCTTGCATTTGCTTCATATTTTGGCCCAGTAGTATAATATTAATTCTCTTTAATTTTTTTATAAAATCATTGAACATAGAGTCAGAATACGTATTTCGGATCTTGTAGATTACAAAATTGTTAAAATTCCCAAAGCATCTAGCGATGGTACATGCTCGGCTTCTGATATTATAGTACAATCAAACATATTTAACTAGAGTTCATATAAAGGCTCCTAATTAACTGGGATTTTGGAATAAAATGATTTAAAACATTTTTAAATCAAATTATATTTAAAATGATCAAAGGGTCTAGAATCTTTTCGTAAAACATAACTTATACAACTTGAGACAATTATCTATAATTATTGATTAACGATACCGTTGCCTTCTTGGGTGGCCGCAGGTGATCTAAATGGACATGGTTTCAGATTTGTGGCCGGCGTTTCGCTCAGTCATGTTAGCCCCGCCAGCCCGCATGGCGATGCAGTTAAATCTGTCGGGGTTGAAGTCCTCCCATTGGTGCCAGGTGCCAGTGACCGGGGTAATAAGAATAGTCCCAGTTCCATGCATACTCGTAAGGAGGCGACTAAAATGGGTACCAGCGCGTCTATCATGAGCCGGGCACCCTGCCCCTGGGAGATTATATCGGGAACTCAGAGACTTGCCTTCTTTAAATTAGTACAGGCATCTATGACTCGAGACACCTAGTGATCTTATTCTTTCCTATGGGGTTTACTGCTTTTGCTGGTAAACATAGAGTTTTTAGACTCTTGATCACTACTCTATTTTACCTCCTTCTTCAATATTAACCTTTATCTTTTCTTCATTTTCCGGCTAGAATACAGTTAAATCTTTTTTGGCGCATCGCATATATCATCAAAACACCGCCGATACACCTTTACTTTCTCACTTGATGTACTTGTCCCGTGACTTCGCTTTGTTGTTTTTAACGTCTAGATCATAGATTTGCAGCAGTTTGGCGCCGTATGTACAAAACTCTTGCTCATAAACTTCCTTATAACTTTCCACTGGTAGGTGGCCGGAAGTTAGGAGGTGTAGTACCAGCTCAGGTGTCGTCCTGGTCACTTCACCGCATTAGTTTCAAAATTGAGGTCCGTTGCTATAATTCTCACGTGTTTAGCTACAACGCTTTAGTTTAGTTTAGTTAATAAAACTAAGCTAAAGCTACTATCATAGATAGCAGGATAAATTAAGCTTATTAATGCTACAAATACAAAATAGAATTTAATGTTGGTACATTAAAAATATTTTTGCCTTGCTTTGTGTCGAAACTGCTTAAAAAATTGGATTAAAATTTCTATTGTATATTTCTTTTAATCTAATTGCCTTTTCTTCAGCGTTTCGTTGGTTTTAATATAGATAACAATTGTAACATGGGGACAAATGCGTGATACAACCTTGTAACTTGAACCTCAGTCAGACTGTAGCAGCGATACAAGGCTGGACCCCCCTCTTTTCAGCCTGCTGCCACACCAGCGAGGTTTCTGGTCATAAGCCGTTTAAGCATCCATCAACGGTGAATCAAAATTGGCATCCGGTTCGAACTCAAAGCAATACCACGAGTGCAATAAAATTAGTTGCTATTGCCGTGTTTTCTCCCACCAAAGTTATTCCCATTTCATGACTTGCGGACAATTCTTGTTTCAGTCTGGATCAAATGCCGATGGCACTAAATACCAAAAGTATAACGAGGATAGACATTAAATTTATGGAGGTGCAGATCCTCCCGGAACGTGATGTGGAAGTTTTAGAGGCAATACAATTCAAAGGTTCTTCCGGGTTTTTTACGTGATGCAAGTGGCTGTGAATTGAGGATGCATGGTACGCCAGTAAATCAATCGTCAACCTCAAATAAAATAACACCTTAACCAAGTGCAAACAGATTTTTATTCTTAGGCCATATAAAGGTTTGAATTAACAGTAAAAATAAAGAAAAATCAACGACAAAATTCTAAAATAAAACTTTTTTTAGAGGCATTAAAATAATAAACATAAGCAGATTTTACCTGGAAAAATTGAGGATACACAAATGAGAATTTTTGTTTAACTACCACTTGTTTCTTTTTTCTTTTCCTAATAATCCCTAGTTTAGGAGATTTTATCCTAAACTTTTCAACTATTATTTCATCTTTTGAAGTTAGTTAGAAATATAAAGCTGCATAGTACAAATAAAATGAAAACCATCAGAAAAGAGACTAAGTATTAGTGTAAGAAAATTTATATTAAAGTTGTTAAGAAGAAAAATCTTATCAATGAAATGGTATTGTCCGAGTGTAGAAGTCTCATGTAACTCCAGAAAATCATTAGGAAATTTAAACGTGGTAGTTAATTCAAATAAGTGGAAGAAGGAAAAGTATTCTGGTGATGGCTAAAGGAGAAGAATTTTAAAAAGTATAAAGATTAATCTCGGCAGAGTGCAGTCATTGGCACAAGCTTCTCAGATAAATCTGCAGAAGTGTAAGATGTAAGAACTGTGAAAATGTTATTAAAACATACTGGATATAGCAGTCAAGTAGCTAGAAACGCTATAGCTTTCAAATCAGAAAAAAGCGTTTGGGTTGCAAAACTCTCAGTTGAAAGACAAGAAAACTTTTGGAAGAAAGTTATATTTAGTGATGAAATAAGATTCAACATTTTTGGAAGGAAGCGATGGTCGTCACTACGTTTGAAAGCCGAACCTGCTGGATCAAAAAAATTTGTCCTGGTTAAACATAAGGTGGTGGCTCCGTCATGGTTTGGGGTTAATATAGGCTGCAAATGGGGTGAAGATTAGTTTTTATAGATTGTATAATGAATCTAAGCTTTATATGACTTACTCCGTATGTACAAAAGAAATTCAAAAGTAGGGTTAGATGAAATTTTATATTTCAGCCCGAACAACGACCCCAAACACACACGGACATGTCAAAATAGTGTGTCTTTTTTCATTAGTAAAGCAGCAATTCACCTCCACAGTCCCTGACATCAATGTCATAGAAAAATTCTGGGCCACACTAGAAACAGCGGTCCAAAAACACCAGATTAAAACAAAGCCCATTTAAAGCAAGTGTTACAAGAAGAATGGGATAAATATTCAGAATACCACTAAAAAATTGTCGAATCAGTACCAAGAAGTTTGGAGACTTAGTTAAAGCCAAACATACAACAAAATACAGATACTGTCTATGCATCATATCGAAAAATTTCATTGTTGTATGTTAATTTTTGAGGTAAGATCTAGCCTATGTTTACTTTAAATATTTGTGAAACTTTTAATTTTAGATATTTTTTTGTTGATTTTCGTTATTTTTACTGTAAATTAACCCTTTTATTACGTGTAAAAGTAAAAATACGTCTTCTATTCTAGTTAATGTGTTATTTTCATTAAAAGTTGGATTTATCAAGTGAAAGTAAGGTGTATTCTCAATTGTTTGAGCCACTGTACGTTCAAAATTACTAGGTGTGTTACTAAGATTTTTTTGTGTTGCTTCCGAGATTGACGTTATAAAAATTCGATTAATTTATCAATTACGGAATAAGTTATTGAATGAAAATTATCATAGAAACATAAACAAAATTATGTACGACCATGTTAGCGGAATGGTCACAGTCACGGGCTAAATATTGGCGTTGTTTCCTTTGAGTCTTTGGTCGAACCTGTTACAACTAGAAACTCGCTAGGTATCAGGGCTGATGCACGTTCAAACCGAGCATTCAGGGACTTGGTAAAAGCAATTAGTGCGGTTTACTTTGATTAAGAAGCAACACGAGAGTTAATGGCGACGCACCTCGTAATTTCGAACCTCGGTCGGGTGAAGGGGAAGACACAAGATCTGGCCTGGCACCTCCTTCTCCTACCTTCAGCACCAAGTCAACGGGAAAGCTGTGAGCTCCCCCAGATGTAAAGTGCATTAGTCCAAGCTACACGGTGGGTCTTTAGGGTCATCAAAGCTCAAACCCACGACTAGACGAAACCAGTCGGCCTCGAGTCCGCTATCTTAACCTCTAGATTACCCGGCTGACTTGCCAAAAGCAGCTGTGAATTTAAGGCCAGAGTCTTCATTATTAATGTTACAGAAATGTTCTCAGGCTTAGCGTCATATAAAGATCTTTCTTTTTTTATATTGCTTTTGTGTAGATCATCAATTTATCCAGGTTCAAAATTATTCACGATAAGTTATATTATTTTCCTTTTTAAGAGCCTTTTGTTTATTGTTGATTACGCTCTCCCTTGATAATTTAGTGATCTTTCTCTATTTTCGTCCCTCCTTCTTGTCTACCAATTTTTGTCTTTTCTTCAATTTTTCACGTCTACACCACAGCTAAATCTTGTTTAGCGCAGCATAGCCGCATCTGGCTCCTGCGCCAATAACCTTTACATTTTTTCACTCACTTGTTTATTGTTGAAATTTTTTTAATTATTATTCCACCAAGAGAAGACCATGATAGATGTTATGGTCGAGTACTCGCGGCTGACAGTTTTCGGCAAGTCGTTGGTTCGAGACTTGATACAACTAAAGATTCGTCGTGTAGCCGGGGCTGTTGCACTTTAAATCTGTCGAGAACCAAAGTCATCTCGCTGATGTGGTGTAGAAGTTAGGAGAGGGGGTGCCAGCTTAATTGTCGTCCTTGCCACTTGACAGAGGCTCAAATTTAATATGTCCCCACCAATAACCCTCGTATTGCTTGCTCGCTTACGTTAGTAAACCGAAACCAATCCAATCCAATCCACCAAGCGAAAATTGGAGAAGCAAGACACCTGAACTGGAACCTCCCTCTCCCCACTATGCCATCGAAGTACTTATGTCCACGACCAAATTTTACAAGCCCAACCACCGCTAAATGCTTGGTATTCAGTTAGACCAGAACTCGTATCCACGATTCAACGGAAAAAAACCCACCTAAAAATTGAAGAGCTAGAAGTTTCAATTGAATATCTGTATGGTTTTTCGTATTAGAAATGCGTTATTTTTTACTTCCCATATTTTAATCCTTTGGAACTGAATAATCAGTATCATAGCATCTCACTCGAAATTTTGGACTCGGAATAAATGGATATTTCCCACAAACAAATAAAAAGGCTAATAAAATGAAAAAAAAACACATAGTAAACAATTTTTAATTTTTAATGTGGATATGTTATATTTTTATATTATTCTAACTGTTCGAAACATGAAATAAAACTCTGATAAATTCTTAATTCCTCTCGTACATAGGTATTGTCCTTAGATAATATATTTAGCTCATAATCAGAAACTGAAGTGGTCCTTTACGTCATTGGCGATATGAAATAGTACGAATGAATGTAAGTAATTCCATCATAGTTTTCTCTTATTGAAATGTTACTAGTGTATACATCGAATGTGAGTTGGTAAATTAAATTTTAATGTGTCATAGGAATTTTACGTAACCAGTATTAAATAATGTTCGAATGTTTCATTGTCTTATCGTGGCCGAGGTAGCCTAATGATCATGGTTGCCACATAATTAAAAAAAAAAAAAAACAGAAAATCCTGTCAAATGCTTTCTTTCTTTTCATGGATGCTATGTTTATGACCCTCAGATGTCTAAGTGTCCGTTCTTTCCTAATACGAAATTTTATACTTTTTATGAAAACGCACGAGAGAAAAAAATCGGGATGTTTTAGCGATATTTATTGCAATCTCCTTTTCATTCCGCTTCGTTAAATCTCACTTTTAAACAGTTTAGCAAAGGACACACTCGAACTTTTTATTTTTAATTAACTATTTTTGGGCGATACTTGGCCGAATATGACGATTGTGCCAATAAAATTAGCCATCTCAAAAATAAAAGAAATCGGCTAAGCAAAATAGAAGCATAAAACTTTCACTTTCCCGAAAATATTTCCTATTGAACTGCAATGACTACCAAAAGCCTGAAATCCATCCCCGAAAATATTTCCCAGGGAGAATCCAACCCCGAAAATGATTACCGAAAGTCTGGAATCCAAGTCGGAAAATATTTCACAGGAACAAATGACTAATAAAAGCCTGGAATCCAAGTCGGAAAATATTTCACAGGAACAAATGACTACCAAAGGCCTGGAATCCATTCCCGAAAATATTTTCCAGGAACAGATGGCTAACGAAAGCCCAGAGTTCATGTTTGTCAGAGATGTTATTCGTTTTGGTTTGGTTAAATATTGGCCTGCCCTCGACTGGACGCCCAGTGGTATATTTGTTCAACAGAACCAAGACTACCCCTTTAACCTTGCAATAAAAAGAATATTCAAGAAGTTCTTAGACAATATTTTGGTGATCCAACAAAAAAAAAAATTATTACGACCGCTTTCCTGAAAAAAACTATTTCCGCACGGCAACATGAAGAATTATGTGAAGGATTAATAGAATGCATAGTCGATCTTGAATCCGAAGATGTGAAAGTCAGTTTTTTAGTTTTATGTGCAAATATATCATTGATTACTATTCTTTCGGTTTTATTTGATGTAATGGGGGCACCTAACATTTCGCATAGATTGATTCTTAGATACTTCGCAAAATTAACACGTCTTGAGGTGATCACCAACACATTTTCACATTTTGGGAAGAATTTCAATCAATGTGTACACGATGGCTGGAAGAAAAGTGAAAAAAATTCTGAATTGCTTATTGCAGTTTTAAATGTTACTTATATTTAAAAGAATTTTAATACGGTTATTGACATTTTAGATTTCATTCTTTTATCGTGCATTTATACATATTTTATTTTTCGTTCCTATTTTTCCATGTATTTTGTGGTGACAAAAATTATATATACATATTATTTTGAACAGTTTCGGAAATTTTAAGTATTGTTGAATTCATAGCCAATAAATGTTTTTGTGATGCATTTAAATTTATGTGCATAGAATTTTACTATTAAGAGAAAAAGAATTTATGTAGTTCTGTGAAATTTAAAATCTGAATATTTTGAAAGTTTTAAATGTATTATGAACATTTCACGATTTCTTTGCATAATCGTAGTATTAGTACGCATTTCTTTTCCTTCCATTTTTAACTATATTTTTTGGTTATATAAGAAATGAATGTCAATTATACTGTTCATCTACGAAAACTATAATTAGTGTTTTAAATTGAAGTTTAGTAAATTCTAAATAATTTTGATATTTATATGACATTACTGATATATTGACATTAAAGTTTGGAAGTAATTGAAAACAAGTTTTATAATTTTTGAATATTGAATTATCTAAATAAGTATTATTTAGAAACTATTTTCTAATTGAGCATGAAAACGACTATACTTGGTTTTAGATTTTTGTATCATACACTCAAGGCTTTATATGTTGAAAAAATAGAAAAGAACATAAATAAACGATGTCTTAAGTAAATATTAAGTTTCCTAAAATCCATTTCAAATCAGTAGGATTGTGAGAAAAATGTATCTGTACCCTTTCAAAATAAATAATTTTACTTGCTTATGAAATGTTTTAAAAATTAAACACGTTGAAATGAATGGGTAAATAATTTAAAAACGTAGGTGTTGGCCATTTAACCTTTATCGGGTATTTTAAAGGAGATAAGAATAATTTTTCGAAATTGATAGTAGAATTGAAATTAGGTTTAAAATTAAATTTCTAGATATAGGAACAAAAATTTTAATTTAATTGAACAAATATAGAGGTGTAATAAAGCGTTAAGAGAATGTAAAAATTCTTTATTTCTACAAATCTGATTTTAGATAACCATTACTAACTATTAGTAGAAAACGAAACACAAATGGAATACTGAAATGATTTATTCAATGCTCTAAGTCCTTGAGAAAATGTTTTCCTTAGAAATATGCTTTCCGAAGTCTCGTAGATTGTAATTTTAATTTCTGTTTCTAAGACATGTTAGAATATCAAGCGAAAACTAAAATGAAACATAACCCGTGAAAAAGTTGATTATCTTATTTCATATTGTCAAATAATTTGTGAAACATATTGTTGTTTCATAGCATTTAAATGTTGCGCATATCTGATTACTCATTTTAAAACAAAGTATGTAAGATTAGAAATTTCAAAAATGCTTCGAGAAAATTTTTGAATTATGGGATTTAAAATCTGAGTCCTTAAATGTGTAAAACGGGTGTCTCAAACAACAGAAGTAAAAAGTTTCTATTCAACATTGTTCACTGATTTTTACAGTGAAGGATACGGATTTTATTTGGTTTAGAAAACACAAAGGGAAAACTGTAAAAGTATTTTGAAAAATATAATCTGTTTCATGAAGATACGAAATAAAAAAAAAAATGTAACCTACCTAAAAAATTTAATATTTGGATTCCTCGTATCATAAATTCTCTAAAACCACAATTCTTTAATTTCTCTCCTACAGATTAAGAATTAAACAATTTCTAAATTACATTAAGAAAATGCGTTGTCTCAAAGCATTGTATATTTGTGCTGAGCAGAGATATTCGACCTTTTAAACTTCGGAGAACCCTTCGAGCCTACCTGTTTCTTGAAGAAACCTCTTGTTCAAATAATAGAAAAAATCAAAGCTTTATCTTACTCAAATTTACAAAATTATTACATATTTATTTTATCACATAACAAAGATTATAATATGATAATGAATGGTTAGGTAGCTAATGGTTTCCCCCTTAAAATATATTCTATCAGTAATAAATAAAAGCAACATTTTAAATAACAAATTAATAAAAATTAGTTTTTTACTTACTGTGATTATTTTTTACTGCAAACTATTTTTACGTCTGGAATAATTATTGGAATCTGTAACCTAATGTCCTCCGTCAGTATCCAATCTGTTTCTATACTTTGTTTTCGTAGCATCGTACAAAGAGAGGTTTTCGCATACAGAGGTATAAACAAATAACTAGATGTATCACTGCTATTTTGGCAATTTCAGGATATTCTTCTCTAATGTTAATCCAAAAATACATAAAATCAACTTGGCTAAATTTCAACTCTAGAATTATCGAGGTGGGTTATCTGTGACCCAATACGGAAGTTTTTGCTCGTTTCACAGTTGCATTTTAAAACTGAGCTTCCTAATTTTTTGACTTTTCCTAAATATTCAGACTAATGTATTAAAACGAATTAAGCTGAATTCCAAGGAATACTTTTTTTATTTATGTGTCTGTATATCTAGAACTACCGCGGGGTCACTGCTGATCCGAACAAGGTAATTGCTTTTTCTTTTATTTCAACCAGACTTTTAAATTTACATTTTTCAGTTACAAAATAATTGTTTAAGGAGATGTATTGCACCTGCCTTTTGAAAAAGGGTGAGTATGAGAAGGGGTGAGTCCACACATCTGGCATATACCTGTTAAGCAGATGTGTGAGTTTTTGTGAGTGGAAGTTATTGTATCTGTGTATTGGAATGTTGTAGAACGTTCTTAACTCTGTTATATACTAGAAACAAAGTAAAAAGAATATTTCTCTGTTACAAACTGAGCAAAAGGAAAGCAAATTAGTGGCATTCCAGTTTTGTAAACAATTAGTGATGGTACCCAGCTGAGGAAGTCTTGAGAAAGAAGGAGCTTTGAAATAGCTAAATGAACTTTCAGAAAATAATCCTTGTGACGAAAATGCATCTGATGATGATAATGAAAGTTTCTTTTTATAAACGGCGAAAGAAATATTGTGGAAAATGCTCATATAGTTTCATCGTCTGATTCCAGTTCAAATGACAGCGAATTGAATGGCAATATTCCAATTAAATGCAGTTCAGGAATTCATAAAACAACAAAGTATTATAAAAGTGTTAATAAAAAAAAATAAAGGAGAGCATTCTCTTCTTCAAAGTGATTTGGAAGAAGCGAAAGATGGAACTATGTGGAAAAGACATCAAGAGCGTTGAATTGCTTCTAGTCAACGATCTATTCAAAATATTTTTAAAGAAAATTCGGCACCTACATCGTATTCCAAAAGAAATAAAGAAATATTACTAATTGCAGTCCTATAACTTCCTGGAGACATTTCATAAATGATAAAATTCTGAATATCAAAAAGAAAAGTACAGAAGTTAAAGGAAAATCAAAATTAAATAATGAAACTTAGAATGTTTATCTCTATGAAATGGATTCCTTTATTGCAATATTATACATTCGAATAGCTTTAGCTGTAAAAGGGGTGTCCATCACTAGCTTTTTTGGTCAAAATCCTGGGGCCACAATTTTTTTCCCTTCAACAATGAGCTAGAACAGATTTCTAGAAATCATGCGATATATGCATTTTAACTAACTAAAAAGTATCAAGATCAGATAGAATAAAAGATGATAAATTTGTAATAATATCAGATGTTTGGAATACATGCATAGAAAATTGTTTCATGTGTTACAAAGTGGAGAAACATTACTGCAGACGAGCAATTCTTTCTGTCAAAGACACGCTGTAGATTTTTGCAATATGGTTCAAACAAACCTGACAAATTTGGCATCAAATTTTGGTTGGTTGTAGATGTGAGCTCAAAGTACATAATTAACGCATTTCCATGTTTAGGTAAAGATGATTCTAAATCAAATGATCGGAGGGTTTGTGAAAATGATGATCTTAGAATAGTACAGATTTATCTCAGCACAGGACGAAATATAACAAGTGACAATTTTCTCAACAAACTTGCAGAAATCCAAAACTTGTAGAAATCCTAAAAGAAAATGGTTTGAGCTATGTCGGAACAATCAATAGAGCAAAAAGAGAAGTTCTGAAATCCTTGGAGAAATCAAAAATATATATATATATATATATATATATATACTCTACAGCCTTCATGACACATAAATGACACCATTCTTGTTTTATACCAATGTAAAATCACAAAAATCTACTTCTTCTTAGCACATTGCATTCCTTATTGGAAGTTACTCAGAATGAGAAGAAAACTCATGAATTAATAAATTTCTACAATTCCATAAAATTTGGCGTCGATGTTTTAGATAAGATGGCTAGAAAATATTTGGTGAAATCTGTATAAAGGCGTTATCCTATGCATGTGTAGTTTTTAAAGAGACAACAGGTTTACAGAAGAGATTTAGCAAATGAGCTAAGTTATTCAATCACTTACTACCCCAGAAGTTTCAATTAAGCGACAACGTTGTCAGAAAAAGCAATGCAAAGACAATAAAACTTATATAGTGTGTTAAAAAAGTTCAAAATTTGTAGGTGGATTATGTACAGCTAAAACAGAAACTGAGAATATACTATTCTGTGTGAAAAGTTTCGAGAAAAATTAGTATAATGCCAGTAAAATGTTATACATATTTAGTTTTTATTGAGTAATTTAATATCCTATTAATCTGTAGAAACATCATGGGATTTAAATTTATTACAATATTTGTTATTTTAAAGATATTTTTACATTTCATTTTATACAACTGGCCAATATCTTAAAGTATGTATCCGGCAATTATAGAAGTTAAAAAGATTTATGATAATTTTTTATTAACTAAATTTCATATAGTATTTTAGAAGCTAAATTTTATAAATTATTTATTAACGTATTAATCACGAAACACTTTACTTTTCATCTGTTTTATTATAAAAATTAAGAATAACATGACTGAAGTCCAAGGATCAACTATGACCCACTCCGTTAGTTCTAGTGTTAATTTCAATTGAGCGTAGGTTGATATATCAATTTGTTGTTCTCTTTCTTTTATTGGGAATTCAGAGGTGTCACACTCTTGAAAATATCCAAGATATTTTTTCTTTTTGAACAGGGCAATATTCAAGAAATGTTTTCGCAGATCTGATAAATTATGGACCTTAACCAATGTTTACATTTTTATCGAAATTAGTGGTTCTGTCTTCTGAAATATTATGCGAATTAAGAAACTATTCAGTTTCTCTTTCAAAACGTAATCAAAGAAAAATCTCTATTTTAAAAGGGTGACGTCAATTTTACTTTATATCTTCAAAATAGTGAAATAAGGGTCCAAATAAGTGGGTCATTTCACCTGAGCCTGAACTGAGAATGATGTGTAACCTTATACGTCTCGATTAATGTATTAGAAGCATGTGATTTTCATGAAATTTAAGATTTTATTTTATTCATAAAATATTTATTTATAATTTTTTTACAAGCAAACTACCTTTAAGAATTCGATCTTTTATAAAAATAAAATTTTTGACGCTCTGGTTGAGCAAATAGTGATCACTTGCGAAATCTCTGTAACAGTTCCAGGGAATCCTAGGGTCCCGCAGAACGCAGGTTGAAGACTCTAGTGTAGAGATATTTCACTCGGTCATCAAGCTTTTGTAACCCTCTGCAGTACGTCAGTTGCAAGACGGGATCACAAACTCGCGATTTTTTTTTCCTGAATAAATTCAGCGCGATTTTATAAAAAATTGTAAAATATTTTTCTTCCGACTAACAATAACATATGCCACAGATAATAGAAGCGCGAGTTTAGATTTTATGACGCAACAGATCGAGAGAAGGAAGATGATAATATTTTAAATTTAGATTTCTTTTATGTGTGAACTCGTAACATAACATTTTGCATACTGTTTCAATGATAGCTTTGATATGTAATCATGAGCGAACCAAAGAATTAAAAGTGGGTCCATGTAATTAACGTAGGCCATGGCTTGAGTCCATGTGGGTCCATGTAGGCTTAAGTTAACGTACCTGCCTTCTGGATGAAACATCCTAAGACTTTGAATTTATAGAATGCAAAACATTCATTTTATGTACTATTCAACAATTATCGGAGGTAACGTACTTATAGCCCGTTAGTACGTGATTCTATTTACAAAAAGTCGATAAAAGACAATTTTACTCTTATGAAAAGGTCCATAGTTTATTTACGTAGCACTCGGAAAGTCGAATTTAAGTATTTTTGACATTTTCTAGTTTTATAAATATTCTGCACGATGCTGTTCTATCACTGTACTTGGATATTATTTTCAAAATATTTGAATATTGGAATATTTCCATTCATCCAAAAGAGCGAAATATGCATATAAAAGTTTCAACAAAAGTAAAATTTAATATTACACAAAAGAATCAGCAAAAGCAAATATGAGACAATAATTCTGATTTTTGTATTAGAAACACATGATTCGTAAACTCAAGTCTTTTACTCATTTTTATTTCATGCGAGGTCCGTCGCGAATAAGTGGCCGCGGCAGCCTAGTGGTAATGGTTTGAGATTCGTGGCCGGCGGTTTCCGTTCAGTCGCGGGTTCAATCCTTAGCCGCTAAAGACCCGCCGCGTAGCCGGGCTGATGCACGTTAAATCTTTCGGGGTTCGAAGTCCTCCCATTGGAGTGGTGTGGAAGTTAGGAGAGGGGATGTCAGTCCAAGTGTCATTCTCGTCACTTGATCGAGGTTCAAAATTGAGAGGACCGTCGCAAGTAACCCTTGTGTTGCTTCTAGTGCGACATTAATAAAAACTAAACTGAACTAAAATCGTTGCGAATGAACCTCGTACGACCTAAATAAAACCCAAAACCATTTTTTTTTTATAATCTCTTCTTTTTAATTATGTGATTACGTATACCTTTTATATGACTCAAAACCCACCTCTCATAGATTAATTTTATTTAAACACACACACACACACACACGTTAGCGTAAATGCACATTGAAAATAAAATAATGCACTGAATAAAAATTAACGTGATAAACATACTTTGCGAATCTTCTGCAAGGAATGGGATAATTTGAATGTCCTGACACCAATGTGGAAAAAAAATTAATTAAAAATTTGAAACTAATTCTTATCACTTTACAGTTTGTCACCGAGTGGTCAAAGTAGCCTTGTGCTCACAGTCTCTAACTCGTGACCGGCGTTCTATCCGTAGAAACGGGGTTCGAATCTAGATGAGAAGTTTGGAGGGATATATGTCAACCATGTTGTCGTCTTCGACACTCGACCGCGGTTCAAAATCAGATGGTCCGTCAACCAAAGCCTTTGTGCTGCTTCTCAGTGCGACGTTGTTAAGCAATCACAATCAAATCCTGCTTAGTAAAGGCGACAAAGCGGTGTGTGTTTTATGTTCTGGAACAGTAGCAAGTAGAACATCGTCTGTGAAACGGCATTTTGAAACAAATTACAAATTCGTCAAAAAAGTGAACCAAGCAAAAGAAATTAATTGCAATGAAAGACAAAAATAAAGAGTCGACGTTTATAATTAAATATGATGGCGAAAATTATCATTCGAGCGTGGTAGCAAATGTCATTGCTTGGCATAGTAAACTTTTTCAAGAGGAAGCCTGGTTAGCATGCGCGCCCTCACTTTTTGATGATTTTGATAGTAAAGGAAAGATAATTCAGCGCATCAAAGATAAACTCCTCTATTTAGTAACACAATAAAAGAAAGAATCTTAAAACACCCCAGAAATGTAGCAGATCAACAAAAAACTGACATTAATTCCGCTTCTTTTATATAGCTATATCTTGACGAAAGCACTGACGTCGCAAAATCTGCATGTTTAGCTGTTTTTGCTCGATATTGCATAGGAAATGTCATTAAGGAAGAATTAATTGCGATAACATCGTTATTAACAACTACAACGGGCACAGATATTTGTTCGGCTGATAAAAATTCGCTTGCTGAGAAAGAAATTGATTTGAAAAAAATTGTTTCCGTAACAACTGAGGGTGTTCCAATTACGATAGGCAAAAAAAAAAAAATTGTTTTATAAGTTTATTTCAAACAAACGTAGGGCATTCGATTATTAAAATCCCCTGCATCATTCATCTACAAGCCATGTGTGCAAAGAGTGGTTTAACATCTCTTGATAATGTAATGGCTGTAGTCACAAAATGAAGTCACCCCAGAGTATAATGGTTTACTGTTGTATAATAATGTTCGATGATTGAGCCGCGGGAACGTACTGCAAAGATTTGTTGATTGATTGGAAGAAATCAGACTGTTTCTGTAAAATGAGGGGGAAATTGAACAATACCCACAGCTAGTGGATGTTATGTGGCTTTAAAAATTGATGTTTTTTACAGATACAGTGGCTCAAACAATTGAGGATACACCTTAAATTCACTTGATAAATCCAACTTTTAATGAAAATAACACATTAACTAGAATAGAAGACGTATTTTTATTTTTACACGTAATAAAAGGGTTAATTTACAGTAAAAATAACGAAAATCAACAAAAAAAATATCTAAAATTAAAAGTTTCACAAATATTTGAAGTAAACA
>BMAW01079788.1:0-18263 GCA_019974015.1 Nephila pilipes | reverse complement strand
GGAGCAGCGTTTCAGCACTGTTTTGTTTTGAATTTTCCCTCATAATCAAGACGTGTGATTGACGCATTGTCTTTAATGGAAAATCTGATATTCCTTTACATGTGAGGGGGGCTCAAAATGTCTGAGTATTTCTCTGTAAAAGACACTGTTATCTGTTTGTCCCATGTTTAAATTCTCGGCAGATGAGCATTTCATCAGAATTAACTATGTCATCCATCTCGACATCTTCCTTCTTGAGTTCTTGTGCCACTAAAAAACGTGTGTGTTCTACATATCGATAATCTCTTAATCATACTTATGGTCATGTCAGGTAAAGTTTATGTTAAACTGTGTAAACCTGTAATGGAAAATCTCTTTTGGCCCAACGTTACTCATAGGTTTGCAAAGTTTCAGGACCCCGAGGCACCCTGAAGATCTTTTTTCTTCTAAATAATAATGTATGCCTTGTTTTGGTAAACATGAATTATCGCCCTACGATAATTCCTTTATTGATCCTCCTCTATTTTCGATCCTCTTTTTTTCGTCAAAACACGTCTGTTTTTTCAGTCGTTTTCAAACGTCTAGATCATGCTTACCTTATTAGTGCATGACCACATCTGGCTCCTCATTGGCCACAAAATACTCTTTATCACTCTCTCTCCGCATTTTCACTCATGCAAGTAATAAAAGATACTTGCATTCTGAGTGAGATCTTAGGAGGGAGGGTTCCAGCTCACGTCCTCTCGTCACTTGGACTGATACCCAGCCATAAGGTCCAAGTTCAGCCCTCGTGTTGCTTCTAGTGCGACGTTAATTAAGAAAACTAAACTAAACTCTGGGTGAGATCTATTCACTTCAAATTTGCCTCGGAAATAATGGAAAACAGACTTCCTCTAGCTAACGTCATATCCTCCTACCCCTTCACCCATGTACCATTCCTCTTAGAATATTGGAAAAAATCATTTCGATATCTATTAGACAAACTTCATCGTGCTACGATCATGAATAATAAATTAATACGATTTTTAATAACACAAATATCCGAAATATATTACGTTTTTAAATGTTTAATGTTGTACTGCTTATCTAATAGGAAAGTCGAGCACATGTAACTGGAACGAATGTAACCTATTTAAATATTCCAGATATTGCTCCCTTCGACTTCTTTTTGTTCCACGGGATAAGAATTGTCTGAAAGGCATAATTTCTAGGAAGTTGTGGTTACTCTAGTGATCTCGACGGAGCGCCTGAACAACCTTAGAGCTGTCGACTTTCAAGGTATGTATAAAAACTTGAAAATGCACTGGAAGTGATGCATTGAAGCAGGGAAAATTATTCTAAAAAACTACACGCCGATTTTGAAAATTATTCATTGATTGTACATACATGTTTAAAAAATGTTTTTATGACTTCAAGTCCTATTAGTTACTAGACAAGCTTTGTATAACAATATGCTTTGAATTTTTAAATAGATTGATGAATAAATAAAATTTTAAAGTGTCTAATTTTCCTGGAAAATATAAGTACACTTCTAGAATTACTTTTAGAAATGGTTTAATTATCATAATTATTTGAAATAAAAATTTAAATAAATGCATACTTGTATACATTTATAAAGATGAGATATTAAGAAAATTACTGTTTTATTTGAAGGTATATCGTAGTATGTTGTGAAAAATATATTCAAATATTCCATTAATAATGATTTGTTAGACTTTAAGAATTAATAGTCATTATTTGAGGGATATTTTTAAAATAAATAACTTTTGTACTTAAACGTGCATTGCATTTTAGGTTAAATTGCAGTTCTTTAGTAAATCCAGATTTTGTCTTCAAGTAATATGCAAATTTCGAATGCATCAAAATAATTTCAGAGTCACTGATTTTAAAATGTAGCCTCCTTTTTTTTGTTCAGCAAAAAACAGAAAAAAGTTTATCGAAAATTGTTTTTTAATGATAAAAGAGAAAGACATCTGACAAGAAAAAATCCTCTTTTATCCTCCCACGAGTGTCTGAAACTAGACAGAAAAGTATAATCTTCATCTTGTGTTGAAAAAAAGTTTCGTATTAATTTACCAGAACATGGAAACCGTTTCGTAAAAAAAGGTGCTAAAAGCTAAAAGTAGAAAAGCAGATTTATTATTTTTTTCAAATATAACGGTTCCTTATTACTTACAGCTTAATATCTCGCTTTTTTACATGAATTTTCATTCTTTTTAATCTTAAAGTATTTCTCGCAAAGTAAAAAAAAAAGAACTTTGTATTCCTATTTTTTTATGAAATGAAAAAAGGAAGTTTTAATAGTTTTCTTCTCGAAGAGAAGGAAAAAATGGAATCGCTGGTAGCAAATTAAATTTTAATAGAATGGAGTGCAATTCTTTTTAAAAAAATTGTTGCATTAACTTTTATTAATAGAATTTCACTAAATCTCTGAAAATGCAAATATTCTGTATTTTCCTAAAAATATCTAGTGAAGAAACAATAAATATTTAATAACATTATTTCGCAAATATTTTTACACTTATCTCTCCTTTGTAGAGAACAGGAAGAAATCATCTAACTTCAAATTATGTCAGAAGATGTAATTTTAAATTTTAATAAATAATAATTTATTAAAAATATTTTTAGCCAACCAAAGGGCTATTGTTTTCGATACGCTATAAATTGGCGTACCGAATCACTTTTCAATTTCTTAATATCTAAATTAGATTTTTTTAAAACCACGTACTATTTCCTGATTTCACGTGGTACCATCCATGGACTTAATGTTAATTTTTTAATACTCTTTTAAATAATACTTAATGGTTTTGGCTCTAACGTTAAATATAAACACTTGGTAATTTTAATTAATGACTGGGATACTATTCAAATATTTTAATTTTATGGCTCTATTCATAGGCTTAATGTTAAAAAAATTTTATATTCTTCTATATTCAATTTAACAATTTACCGCTTCCTTTCATTTTAAGTATATTCAGCTTCAAATATATTCAATTTAATAATTAATCGCTTCCTCTAATTTTAGTTATCTTTAGTACAAATATATTCTGTTTAACAATTTATCATTTGCTTTAATTTTAATTACATGTAGCTTATATTATATCCAGTCATTTGCAATTTTAATTACATGTAGCTTATATTATATTCATGATATATAATTTTAATTACATTGAGCGCGAAAGATATTCAGTTTAGTAATTTACCATTTTCTTTCATTTTAATTCCATTTAGCTTAAAATATATTCAGTTTAGCAATTTATCATTTGCTTTACTTTTAATTTCATGTAACTTACATTACTGTCTATTTGAATATTTCATCGTTTACTTTAATTCTAACATTTAGCTGAGTAATTTAAAAAAAGATAAAACCTTGGGTGACTAAATTTGTTCTTTGCGAAACTTTACATAGAACGTTTTTAAAAATTAAAATTAACAAAGAAATATCAGTTGATGATCTGAACATTTAAATGAAAGAAGTGGAAACCGACATCATAAATGCAAATCGTGGTTGAAGATGCTCTTTATACAGCTGATGCACAAAAAATTGAATTCACTTTTCTGTTGGCTGACTACTTCATTACAACTATTCGTTCATAAGTCAATGCGAATGAATGAGTGGTGGTGGAATTTAATAGCACAAAAGCACGACGCCATAGGTAGTTGGCTAAAACAGAGTACTCTCAGAGTATCCCCCCCTCCTCCAGTAGTTACTGCTTTTTTCCAGCTGTAACTGCCACATGTCTGCTTATGTATAGACTTAGTTTGTCCCTGAGTTGTCGACTTCCGACTGAGAATAACGCTTTCTTACAATCGACGCGTAATTTTTTAAAAAATGAAAAACATTGTAAGACCACCCTACGTAGCTCCTGCTTTGCTTTATAATCAAGGTAAGAAATACAATGTTTGATGAGGTTATTCTGCTAGATTTTGCCACTTTCATAGTGTCTGTAAGTTGATCTCGTTTCAAACGACGTCATGTTTAGTGTGACAAAACCGTGTACCCAGTTTTGGAACAAAGCCACGTCGAACCTAATCTTATTTTACAACTACCCGTTGTTATCCCACTAACACAAAGAACCCCAAGAATTCACCCACGCTATCTGCAGTGGATTTGATCTTGATGGCGAAGACGAATTTGTGAGTTATGCAAGACAGTGACTCCCAAAATCCGGCTGAATTAACACTATTTCTCAGTATGAATCTCCAATTTCATTGCAATAATATTGAAATTTGATTGAAGTAATTAAAACTAGATTAAAAATAAAATGCTCTTTGGGTAAATTTTGTGTGATTTTATTCTTCTAGATGTCCTATTTTAGCTTCCCAAACTCAAAAGTTGTAATTTTTTTTTCACAAATTAGAGCTCAAGGAAAAGTTACGTTAAATGAAACCTATAACATTTTTCGATTACCTCCGTCTTTATGATTATTGCTAAGTCTTTATTTGCTGCATTTTGAGAGGTGGGATGGAATTATTCGTCAATCGAGTTATGATATCCGATCTTTCCCCTCTTTCCTGTAATTTTGGAGCAGTAGTCTAATTATTTATGTTCTGACTAATGGCATTCAAGTAAGTAAGTGATAGTGAGTGTTTATGGGGCCATAGTCAAATCTGGCTAAACTAGCCAAATATTTTAACTAACGAAAGTTTTTAAACCTACCATAAGGTTTCATTCTATATGAAGTTTTGATTTCGTGAACGTAATGTTAATCCCATGGGATTTCTACTGCCGTCTTCAAATTCATGGCGACTGCTGATCACCTATTACTGCTGTTCTACCACAGTGGGGAGGAGACGGCTATTCTGGCAAGACAAGCATATGCAAACGAAGTGAAGCCGTAGTGAATTGTGGTCCTACTATCGTTATTTAACGTAGCACTGAAAGCAAAGCAATGGAAAGAATTGAGAGAGGAACCACGTTCTGTGTTCACTGTTCTCTCTTCTGTCTGTCCTTTTTGATTGTTTTTAATTGCTTTTAAATAAATTATCATTACTGTTGGCATGAGTGTCCAATCATTTCTTAGTATGATATTTCATAAACTTTCGATTTGCAGTCAGAATACCTGGGAACTCACTATGTTGATAGCAAACTTTTAAAGTTGCCACAAATCTTTACTATATTCGAATGCAAAAAAGTGAAACCGAAAGAAAAAAAACTGTTTCTGCGGAATTACTTTTTCTCTCTAATTTTTAAAATATTTTTACGTCAGTTTTAATTAATCGTTTTTGGGTTTTTCGATCATTAGAAAGTTGTTTAAATAGTTTCTAAAATCGGGAGAAAATGTAATTCCACAAATACCTTCAATAGATGTGTTTTTCTTCTTAAAATGAACCCTTTTAGCTTTCAAATAGATAAAATAGTCTAGATTTGATGATGAAAGTATAAATTCTATAGGCTTAATATTATGTTCACGAATATGAGAGCCTTAAGACTGACTTCGCATAATGTCAAAGAATAAGACCCGAAATTGAAACAATTTGTTTGATTAAAAAAAGCCTTAGAAACATAAATTTTATTTTCAGATTTCTCTATCCTTTACAGAATAACGTATTTTATAATGCTATTCCTTTCTATCTCAATCACTCGCTTTTTAATCTTATGTAAAATATGTTCCATGTTTCATATCCTACCATTACAATGCTAAATGGACTTTACACTACACGTATTCATGTGAAAAATTGTGTATTTTTTGGAATATTACAAAATTATAAGAATATTGCTTCATAAACGGATGTATGTATTACAATGTCGCAAAATTATAAGAAACTGAAATAATTTTCTGCCTGCAAATATGTTCGAAGTTTCGATTAGGGTTTTTGACAACAGGCAAAAACAGTCTTAACGATATTTTTCTGCTTTGGCTTGGGCTTAATAAAGACAAAGAGGAGCTAACAGTTTGGCCTCCTATGCAATAGATGCTTGAGAGTAAGACGAGTATATCCAAAATAAAGATGAATCAACCTGAAATATGCTTTTCGCATCGGAACATTAGGCCCCTTATCCAAATAAAGGCTTCACCTAGTGCAATTTGTGCTAGTTTCCTACCATGCCTATTTAATAACTATTCATATATAACTTTTCATCCCTCAGAAAGCGGAATGAGATGTGATGTAATTGTTTATTGACATCTCACTTAGAAACAACACGAGGGCTATCGGCGAAGGGACCTCATTTTTTTTACTTCGATCAGGTAACGAAGATGACACCTACGCTTGCACCTCCCTTTTCAAACTTCTACATCAGGCCTAAGAAAATACTTGAGACCCCGATCATATTTAACGTGCATCAGCCCCACTACATGGCTAGTCGTTAGTGGCATCAGGGCTCGAGTGAGTGAATGATAGAATTTTAATGGTGCAAGAACCATGTGTGGCTATGCTGTGGCAAACAAGACAAAGCTGTTGTTTACACATTTGAAAAAAATTGAAAAAAGATAAAAATTGATTGACAAGAAGGCGGATTGAAAATAGAGAAGAATCGCTAGATATCCCGGGGACATGTTTCCTGTGTTTACCAAAGGCAGTAACCCCATATAAAATAAAAAAAAGGGCAACCAATACACTAGGGTGTCTCAGGGACATGGTGTGATTACCAACCAAAAGAAGACAAACCTTTGAGGGCGCATCAGGGTTCGGGCCCACGACTCGACGAAAACAACGAGGGCGCGAGTCCAATGACACTAGGCTATTACAGCTATCTCAGAAAGTGGGACTGCTAACAATAGCTTCAATCCCTCAACGCTGCCTCATATACTAAAATATGTACACGGATGGATATTTAACGAAATTTTATATTATAATCCCTTACTGTGCAGTTGACTTATGATATCTTCTATATCAGATACCACAGGAAGACTTTGATCGTTAAGAGTTTCCAATTTTTTAAGACACTCTTGCTGTCAGTATAGATACAGAAGCTTATAGAACTAAAAATGTCGACTAGTTTAAGAGCACAGTGAGAGACGACAATTTCAGCCGGACAGACACTGAAAGATATGTCCAGCCATAGCTGTGCAGCTCCGTCATCTAGCACCTTTCTATCCATCTGTCCGATGACATTTAAGTCGACTGACTGATTGATTATTAATGCCACACTAAGAAAGAACAAGGTTATTGGCGACTGACTTAGTAATTTTGAACCTCGGTCAAATGACGAGGATGACATTTGAGCAGACACATCCCTCTCCAAACTTTCTCCCAATACAAATGAGAGAGCAGATTTAACTTGCATTTCTATTACACGGTAGATCTTTGGTGGAATCAAGACTCGATGGAAAACGCAGGCCTCGAGCTCGCAACCATGACCAGTCCACTTCCGTTGTAACTGTGTTTAAATCGAGTTTTTATTTCATCAATCGTGCCTTCTCTAGCTAAGTTATCAGACCGTGAGGGATTTTTTTCAGTGGAATGCGTCAAATTCGATAACTATTTATGGTGCAAGAGCTATGTCCAGCTATGTTACGCCAAAGAATATGTAGTTATGTGCATATTTGAAGAAAAAAAAGTTAAAAATCGGTTGATAAAAAGGGTTGTAAATAAAGAAGTATCGCTTGGATATCCCAGAAGCATGTCATCCGCGTTTATTGAAAACAGATAACCCTTAGAAAAAGAAAAATATCAAAAAGATATCTCGTGACCACTCGCGTGATTTCGATACCTCCCTAAAGAAGTTGCTTCAGTGGAATCGAGGGTTCAAACACAATTTCACTAAAATTCTTCGAAAATCGAGGGTGGTGTACTTTCATAGTTTAAATTCCTCACATGGGTGGGTGAGTGAGGGACTGAGGTTTTATGGCGCAAGAGCCAAGGTAGTCTATGTTGCGCCAAACATTTGTTAAAAGGAATCAAAATTTATAATTCTTAAACAGAAAACATTCAGAAAGTAGAAATACAGGTTAAAAATTAAAAATTCAAATTTGGTGTAAAAGGGCCAATTTGTTTTAAAAAGCAAATAAGTTATGGTGGGGGGGGTTCCCCCACCAAGTCAGATAGATTTAAAACAGATGATTGAAAAAAAATACGACGATGACGATTAAAAACAAGACACATAATTAAAATGTGATGAATTGTGTAAGGGACATGGCAGGAAGGATACTCGGGAGCACCCTCCCCAATTAAAAGATGTCTATGGGTATATCGAGTATGTCCAACGCGAAGGCGAGTCAATCTGACATCCGCTCTTCGCACTGGACAAACAGGCCATTCTCCAATGATCGGCTTCACCGAGTGCACATTGGTGGGATGTGAAAGTTAAGAGAGGGAAATACAACCAGTTGCTTTCTTTGTTACTTAATGGTAATGAAAAACTACAAGGCTCGTCTTTAACATTTCTAGTACAGATCTAAAGATTTAATGATTTTATATATGATTCAATGTTAATTTACCACCAAGAAAGCTATCAGCAGCGTATTTTGTAATTTTGAAACATGGCTAAGAGCCAATGACGCCATCTAAGACGGTGTCAAATTCTTAACTACCAGATCATCTCACGTGAATTTGAAGCCTACCTATAATTAGTATCAAATCATGTAACTCGCATGTAAACCATGTAACCTATGATGTAATTCATAGCTTTGACTACATGGCTACGACGTCCTCTAAGAAACTTTATCACGTCCTAAAATTTCGAACTTATTTATCATCTTATTTATTTTGTGATAATAATTGTTTATAACATTGTACTGAGAAGCAGCACGATGATTATTCGCAACGGACTTCGTAATTCTGAGCCTCGGTCAAGTGACGAGCACGATACCAGAGATGGCGCCTTCATCTCCAAACTTCGAAACCGTATCAACCTCGACCAGATTTATTAATGTACATCGCTCCTCTACACGGAAAACAATGTCTGATTCGACGAAAACAACGCCGAGCGTGAGTGCGCCACCATGAACATCAGGCTACTTATTTCGAAAAAAATTATAACACTGCATAAAAATAAATTAATATGAAATTTTTAAAAATATATCTTAGAAATTATTTAAGTATTTTAGAAGGTGTAGTTTGGCTTTCCATAATAAACTGATAATAAACTGAAAACTGCTATTTGTAATGAGTATTTGCAAGAGTGATTTCGCAGCAATTTACAGGTTTCAGTCATAAAAAACTAACTTAATTCAGCACTAAAATATATTTTTCTCTCAACTTTTTAATGTACCTCTGAAACCATAAACTCAAAATTTAAAAGAAAACGATACATTTTATTTTAATTAGGCTTCTAAATCAAAAAAAAAAAGTTTCAATTTACCCTTAATTTTTTTTCTTCTTACAACTGCATATATCTGAATAAAAAAAACGAAATATCCAAGAAGCAATCAACTGTAAATATCAAAGAGACAGTGTGGAAATGATGTTTATATAATATTCTATTTTTCCTTGCTATTAAAGGTTTCTTATCGCTTCTTCATCCAGCTGTTGTTAGAAACAATATCTCATGTTATTTCGTAAGCTCGTGTCTATATTCGTAAATATACAAACATTTATAATTATCTTCTGCATCTTTTGCGCTATTACGGAATCATACTTAAAAAACACGCGTTTAAAAACAGAAAACAAGAATTTCTCATTAAAAACGAATTCTGTGGACAGTTCCTTAGTAATATGTGTTTAGTATAAATAAATTTATAGTTTTAACAAAATAAAAACAATGCCACAAGAGTTTATAACATATTTAACCATATTTTTTAGTTATTTTATATTTAATGATATTTATTCAATAACTGAAATCAGTTTTGCACACGCTCTTGAACCTTACTTTTAATTTCATTTCTTAGCTATAAAATTGCTTCCAAATTCCAGTATCTCTATGAACAAATCTTTGTTAAAAATAAAATTGAAAAATTAAAATTTTATTATTTGCTTGATCACATACATGATTGCGTTCATTACGTGAGTAATGACAAGACATCGCAATAAACCTTTTCAGTACTAAAAGGAAACAAGCTAGATTGGTACTTATCAGTTATCCACGATTAACATATGCTTGGCAAATTTGGCACCAGATGCATTGACTTCTGATAATCACATTCCATTCCCAAAAGAATAAGCCATTTCTGTACAAAATGTCCTACTTTTAAAGTAGAATTCACCTCGTAAACTTTTTATGTGCTAGACACAGTTTTATATCATAAATTTAATATTTTTGATCGAAAGATACAGCCATCATGATCGATAATAGATGCAGTCGTCAAAAAAAATGGAATATCCTTAATAATTTTCGCACTTCTCAGTGCAGCTGAATTCAAATTGGTATAAATATAATGGTCTCAAAAGAAACTAAATGCAATGTTAATGGATTAGCTAACCAACTTAATTCACATTTCTAAAACAGAGCTTCTTTCATTGTGGAATCAGATTCTCTTTCAGAATTAGAGTATGGTCTAAATAGATCTATTCCTAATTTTACGTGAATCTGATAATTAGTTCTAGTAATATTCGGAGGAAATGTTACGGGACCATATATTTTGTTCTCCCGCTCATACTATTCATACAGCTCTTCCCATTTCTAAGCATTATATGAAGATTAGTACTATTAATAAAAGTTACAAAATAGTTTGTGACCCCCTATAAGACAACGGAATTTCCGATCATAATCATAAGACTCACGTTTATCGCCCATTTTGATTTCCTATAATGATTTCGTATCGCCCATGGAATTTCTACTTTCGTCCTCAAATTTAGACTTCCTTATTTATTTGAATGCAATTAATTGCATCTGATGGACCTAAAAATAGCGAAGGTTTCCGTATAGGATTATATTTTCTCCCCGATTGCTTAAAAATATCGAGTAAATTTTTTAAAGCACGGAAAAACCCTCAAACGTATATATAATTAAAATAGGCGCAAAAATATTTTTTAAGAATCCCAGGGAAAATGTAATTCCGTAGAAATCTTCGTTATTTTTTGCTCTTGCGGATCCACATATTTACATTCAAATAAAGTAGTCTCCAAGTAAGAAGAGTTTCATAAGATTTATATAACGTTCACGTAATCAAAATGACCGGTAGATGGGGGATTTAATATTTTGACTATTAGAAGGAACAGCACGAAATTTTGGATTTAAATATTTCATAATTAGGTTATTTCAAAAATATATATATAAATTGTGATACATTACGACATAGTTTCTCAATTAAATATAATAATTTATATTTCTCATCATAATATTCTTTCATTTGTGTGGGTGCGCTTTTAGAATTCGAGAAAAATTATCTGTCGTTTGGAGCAAAAAAGCTGAGAAAAATATTTAGCAGAAAATATTTTTATCATCAAATTGAGACACTCATTTAACATTACGAGACCCGTTAATTAAGTCCTCATATTTTGAAAGGTTACCCTTAGAATTTTGTAAAATTTGAAAATTAAGCTGATTTTAAGATGAGAGAGAAATCAGGTACGTCAAAAAATTATATTCCATTATTGGAAAAAAATTCTGCCTTAAAAATTAATTCATTCTCATAATAGTCTCTTTGAGTTATTAACAATAGTGCAAACTTTGTTTAACTGCGGTGAAAATGCGAAACTTATTATGGAAGCTTTAAAAATTAGAGAATAGAGGGCGTTGTGTGCCACTTAATACTCTCCCGAGATTAAAGTTCATATACATCTGTCTTGTTCAGAGAATATCCAAGATAGAATGTTAGGAAATTTTGCTAGCTAAAATTTGTTTATTATACTCTTGTCATTTGGGATGACATATCGTAAAATAAAATAACTAAATAATGTCATCAAGTATGATCCCTGATCCAATTTGAATTAATCAAACACCCAAAGATAAAAAACGCTTGTCTGTGAATTGGTGATATGATGAAAGCAATTTTAGAGTTGGCTGCTACACAGGGAAAATAAATAACCAAGTTGTGAACAACAAGTACAGGCGTTAATGAATAAAATCCGACAAACTTCTTCTAGCTAACAATAAAAATCAAACAATGGAATTTTTATCAAAATTTATATATTTTAAAAAAATGCTTATTAAATCAATTCTTATAAAAAAAACAACTAAGTAACAGAAGAAATTTCCTAATCAAATGGCAGAGGAAACAAGTAAAGTAAATTGCAAAGAAAATGGGATCTGTAAGTCCAGCTCCTTTGAATGTAATCTTTATGTTAGTAAGTAGCAAATTTTTAGTCAGAAAAAGAATTATTTTGACTTCTGCCCCTTATTAGTGGCACATCATCCCTGATGCTGACACAGCAAATTACTTATGTATGTCACATGTCACTTTTGACACGACAGAGCAGTTTTGGGTGAAGTCGTACGTTACGTGGGAGGTGACATAACAAAAAGTGCTGACTAAACTGCACGTTTATTGCGTAGGTGGAAGAAGCCGACACAATAAGTGATACGTCAAGTATTACCCCGTGCTTTATTTCCACAAAACCCAAACCCCTTTTTAAATAAAAGGTGTCTCCTTTACTTACTCAAAATCTGTTTCTTTTCGCATGTAACCCAACAAAGCTGTATTCTAGCAACTTGAAATTATTTATACATATATTCCAAAACTGTCATTATTTTACAAGAATATTAAACTATATTCTTATTTTTTTAATTATTCGAAAAAGGCTTATAGACTCATATTACAGTCTCTTACTCTTAAGTAAATAAATTAACGAAGTCGGCAGAAATTAATGTGAAATGTTATAAAATAATAAAATTTTTATTTATTCTTGATGCAAATTATATTAAATATTATGTTATGATTGAAACGAAATACACATAAAGCTTAAGTTCTGCACTGATATTATTAACAATGTAAAGCCCTGAATTAGATAATAATGCGTATTAATTCAGTAGGTTCTGTGGGAACTAAATCAGTATAAATGATATATTTCATTACAGGACATTTTTATCCTCTCTTTCTATTTTTATTAGGATTGAGAATAGATTTAATCTGCAAAGATTTATTTTATTTTTATTTTACGTAAATAATAGTTAAATATCTCTTAAGATACATTTAATTTAATAATTTATCACTCCCTTCAATTTTTATACCTAAAAAGGGGTATTATCTACAGCATTAATAATTAGTCTAATTTAATATTTTATCGCTTGATTCAATATTAATATCTGAATGCTAATTTGACTTTTTGTATCGAGTTATTCTTTCCTTTGGTTCATTTTCCTACCAAAAAGTTAACATCGTGTTTGTAACTTAAGAATATTTGTATTTTTGTATAATGGATTATAATAGGATTATTTAAATTATTCTAAGAAAGTAAGAATTGTGAAAAATGGAAAAAAAGAGAAAAAACTCTGAAATTAATATTAAAAATAATTGTAAATATTCTCCCTCGTAATTATAAATTTAAATATCTAAATTATTTTACGAGTTTCTTACTAAGACTACTTTGAGTTTGAAGATTCATTTAATGATGTCCGTTAACAAGTTTTTCTCAGTGGAAAGCCAAGAAGTTTATAAAGATACATACGCTACATCATTTTATAAAATATAGAAAATATTATTCTTTTATACAATATAAAAAAAGAATATAATCAAAATTTATCGAAAAAATATTTTAGAAAAAAATGGTAAGATATGATCTTTTTTAAATTTTTGGACCAATTAGGTCAATCAAAATTTGGCTGAAATTATTTTCTTCTAACTTTTCTGACTGACTATCCAACAGACGCGCAGATCATTTCAATGAAACAGAAATGTAGAAACTTATAAATAAAATGCGACAGTTCCAATCGGTCTTATATGATCTTGTGTATATATTCATAAATGTATAGTTTCAGAAATGTATCATTATTCTAAATGTTTATTCGCTTATTAACTTTACACTTGATCTGAACAATCAATTGCCTACGGGTAGCATAGAGCATTTTTACCATTAATTTTTCTCCGTATTCTCAAGTTCAATTAAAATCTAGAAAATGCATTCATTTCTCAATGTCTAAACAGTTTTGACGCCGATTTCTAGACTGAATTTGTTTAAGATTGATCATTTGTTTTCCGATTGATTCCGACCTTGAACTTAAAATCAACACAAAGGCTGCTGGGACGGACTTCGTAATTTTGCGCCTCTGTCAAGCGATGAGGATGACATACGTGCTGACACCTCCTTTTCCAAACTTCCGCACCACACCAATAAGGGAATGCATATTTATTTGTTTAGTTGATCCCGCTAAGTTGTGGGACAGATGTAACATGCATCAGTCCCACAACATAGGGGGTGTTTAGTTGCATCAGAACTAGAACCCATGACTTGTGACGGATATAATGTGATCATAACTACTAAGATACTATGGTCATTTGATAAGTTGTTAAAAGGGATACGTTTTTCTTCTAATTTTCAAAAAGTAAAACAAATGTCAAATATAACTTAAAGTTCCTATCGCAATATTGCCAAAATGTCCACCAAGGTCAACACAAATTCAAATCATATATATGCAAAGCAGTGGGAATTTGAGGAATAAACTTTAAACAGTCAGTGTATAAAGCTTCTATCGAAGTGGTGCGATAAAGAATATTAGGAATCAATCCTGAGAATAATGCGGTCACTTTCTTGGGTCTACGTATAACTGTTGGTACAATTCATTAGGCGAGCGTAAGCAACGAATTGTTATCAGCAACAACTGAATTTATTTAGCACTTTATTTAATTTAAATTCATTTAAAAAACTCATTTGAAATAAAATTCGTTCTTTGTTTTATAAAAATGACTATTATTTTTGGAATTGGTTATAGCTTTGGTGTGTTATGATCATCAAATCGAAAAATATGACGTTAGTGAGATCGGAGCCCGGCTAATAGTATACAATCAAACATTTCAGTCCTGACTCTTAAATGATTGTGATTGCTTATTAACGTTGCACTGGGAAGCAACACAGAGGCTTTAGGAGATGGACTCGTAATTTTAAATCTCACTCAAGTGACAAGGACAACACTTTAACTAAACCCTCCCTCTCCAAATTTCCATACCACACCAAAGAGAGGAGTTAGGATCTCGACTAGATCTAAAGTGACTTAACCCTGCTACACGACGTCAGAAGTGGGATCAGAACTCTAACCCACGACTCATTGAAAACAACCCCGTTTTCGAGTCCACGACCATGAGCACTAGGCTACCGGGCCCACCTGACTATAAAGAAAATAAAAAAAAAAGTCGATTCATGAATATTCCCTATCTAATGCTTTGTTACTGAAGAATCTAACAACAAATCGAATAAAAGATTACAGCAATAGTCATATAAATGCAATGTCATAGGTGAAATTAATTTTTTTGCTTTTGGAGAGCTTGACAGTTATCCCTGGTCATGCTTTCTAGGCGATTTTCTTTAGTATATACCAAAAGAAAAGGTTTTTGCCTTTACTTCTGCTTTTACCGCTGTATTATTCATTAATCGAGAAATCGCTAAGTATAGTTGATACGTATTTTCTTTGAATAATCGAACCACCCCTCTCAGAAAAACGATTACTTTTTTTGAGGAATATTTACAAAAAGTGAGCTCTTAGTAGCACTGAAACCATGATTATCCTCTTATCCTTGGATTAGTGTTATCAGTGTACTTAGAAATATGTCATTCAAATGAAACTTGATATCATTTTACTTCAAATTATATTATTTTCTTACAATACCTTTAGATTAAATCAATTGTACAGTTTTGCCACAACAATATAACAAAATTACCTAACAATTTTATACAACTGATGGAATATAATCCACACAAGCTAATAAGTACGAAATGAGAATTAAAGACGCACTTGAGAATTTAAACAAAGATGAGCTTTTACAATAAGCTCGAACAAAGATGAATTCCTTCTTTTCCCGGCTGAGTTTATTTGCGTCTTATCTCAAAGAGTTTGAAACACATTTTCAGACACAAAAGCGTCCCAGTATTGATAAAAGCCAGTACGATTATATAATTCCTATACTAAGACTTAAAAATTCTGTCATTATGAAATTTTGTTCTTTAACATATGAATCAGAAATTGTCATTATAGTAAATGTGGAGTATATATTATATATCGAAGTGATTGTTTATTGACATCGCAATTAAAAACAACACGAGGGCTATTGTAACTGATCTCTTACATGTCTCGGGCAAGTGACGAGGACGACACATGTGCTGACATCCTATCCTCTCCAAACTTCCACATTACACCACGGGAAGACTTAGAACTCCGACATATTTAACATGCGTCAGTCTCACTACGCGACTGGTCCGTAATGGCACCAAGAATCGATGGAAACAATGCCAGTCGTGTATTCGCGACATTGAATACTATGCTACTGCTGCGACATATTAAGCTTGAATAATCTAAGGTAAAGACAAATTATAGAGTGTAGGCAGAAGATTTTTATCAATATTTAGCAACTTAAGTCGTCAAATTACCTTAAGAGTCACCAAAAAAAAAAAAAAAGAACTAATGTATAATTTATCAAAAAGAAAGTTAACGAAAGTAAAATTGTTACCGAGAAAAACGAAAATTGCCGAATTCGGAGAATAATTGACTTAAGAATTAGTATTGAGATAATTACACGAAATTAAAACCAGAATATTGAATAATATTTTCAGAAAAATATTGATTAACGCTAAACAAACAATTCAGGAAAAAAGTAATTTAATACTAATAAAAAGCATTCAAATACATTAAATTTGGCGATTTTTTTTCTTTGTTCAATATCTATTTTATTCTCTTAAACTTTTCTTGGCAACCATTACAAAACTAGTTTTTTTTACCATTATTATAATCCTTTAGATTATTTAGTGATCGGTTTTAAAAGTCCTTAAGAAATTTCCAAATTTACCAACTTGAATCTGAACTTTATAGTACAATATTTTAATTTTTTATCGAACATTTTTATTTTAGCGATTCATAGAGTCATAAAAATAATTCAAGATTTAGATGTTTTTCTAAGGCTGTCTTCGCCTGATGCCAAAGAGCCTGGAGCGAATTCGGTTTCCGAATTGAAATATTCAGGAAGAAAAAATGCTTCCAAATTTCATAAAATTATAGCACACGTGTGTGCTTGTAAAACTGAAATTTAGAAGCATTAAATAAATACGCAAATATTCGCTTTAGCATGTAAAATTTTAAGATTCTGAATATTACAATATACGAGACAAAGTATAGATTATATTTTATTCATGAAAAGTTAGACGGAAACAGAAGTAAGATAAATTATGATGCTCTCTGTAGGATAGTGAAGTAAGAATGTGATATTAATGTTAAAGTATTCTTATCCGAAAAAGAGTTCCGAAGAGTCCTTCTAATATCAAGGGAGCACAGCCGTGAAGGAGAATTTTCCGATTGAAATGCGAATAATTGTTACTATTTAAAGTTGGAGATTGGGTGATAGTAAAAGCTCTGTAAAATCAATTGCTTTCGATTATAAATATAGATGTGATCTAAAAATATTTTAGTGGGGCTCACTATTAATACTAATCTTAATATTTTACGTGCTTAGAAACAAAATAATTCACATTAAGTTTAAATAATGTGTAGGAAGCACGTCAAATTTGGCGATTTTCTTGCTAGATATTCATTTCCGTACTGACAAACTTTTTTTTTTTTTGCTAATCAATACGATATTAGATTAGTAATAACACTTAAGATAGTTTAATTATATATTTTTAAACTCACCAAAAATACAAAAAAAATCTATACTCTATATTTGCAATCAAATCTCAAATTTTAGAGAAAATAAAATATACAAATATGAAAACTAATAATGAGAGCTATATTATCGCAGTCGGAATTAATTATACACAGATTTTTTTATTCCTTTTTTATATCATGGCCCAAAAATGAGTAGTTTCAAACTTGTATGAATCGATGGCGTACAAAATATAATCATCAGATCTAGTAATTAGCAATTCAACAAACATTATCAAAGATTAAGAATTATAAAATATAATTGACAATTCCATCAAATCAAATTCCTTTTATATCTAATTATATTAAATTTGTAGTAAATATCCTCGATGTTAAGTTCTCATATTCCAGTAAGGAGAATTTAGTTTATTATTAAATACTTAAATTTTGTATTAGGGAATATTAATTTTATTTATCATAACTTTTGTGGTTTCATATTAGTATTTATAACACACATAATACTGATAATTTTCTTTTTTTGTATTTACAAAATTGTTGGACACTACGCATTAGAGGCAAAACATTTTTGCAAATTTATTTACATTCACATACAAACAATAATTTTCCATGTCATATTCTATATAAAATAGTATTGAAACGCTTCTGTAAGAAATTTCATTTTTTTTTTTTTTTTTTTTTTTCAATTTCCATGCAATACCGTATTTTATATTAACATTTA
>BMAW01079771.1:168181-196791 GCA_019974015.1 Nephila pilipes | reverse complement strand
AGATTCGACCTTTTTTTATTGATGTCCCCTTGGGAAAGTGTAGAACTTTCGACAAATATGAAAGAACTATCAGGCTAACAGTTAAGCTCTTGTAAATTTTGTCTGGAAGCATCCCAACTAATGTATTTGAAAAAGTTACTTAAATTCAAAATTCTAGAATGCAGGTTAGAAATCTTAGAAAATAAGGTTTAAGTGAGTATTAAATTACGCTTCTCACTCTAATTACTCATATATATGCCATAAAAATTCGATAAGAATTAAAGTATTTAGATTCTGGAATATACGATTAAAATGTACCTGTTTCAGAAAACAGATTGCGTTGATAAGGCGAGTTAGTGTTATCATTGTGCATTGTCATCTGTTAAACGGCATCACAACAAATTTGACACTGATTAGTAGGTTAGTTTTGATTGCTGCCGAGGCGAGTTGTAGTCATTTTCCGCCCAGTTGTCACCTTCGATGAGACCTGGATTTTTCATTATACATCGGAAACCATACAATATACAAAACTATGGTTTTCTTCTGGTAAACATGCTCCAAAGTAGACAGCGATGCTTTCATCGACCGGAAAATTTATGGTGATAATTTTTTGGGATACGATAAGTGTCATTGTCATGGATTTCTTCGAAAAGGAGAAACCGATTGTTGGACAACACAACAGTGAGTCACCCCATTCCTAATATTCCATTTCTCATTCTTAACACAGGTACTTTTTGAAACACCCTTGTATAAGAGAAAGATTTTTTTAATGTAATGTTTATATATATATTTAAGAATATCTAACTAAAACTTCTCAAATGTGCTCAAATAAGATTTTAAATAAATTGTCTCTCCAGTTTAGATAAATTTGATAAAATTGTGTCTTTCTAGCTTAGAAATATTCTCCACTTAGGATCAAGAAAATTGAGTTCATTCATTACCCCATACTCGTAAATATATTTAAAAAAAAGTAACTTTATTGCATGATTTTAAGCAGTAATCCGACACGAAATTGCATTGATAGATTTTCCTACAACGTCTTATGGGTATCAAAACATTATAGAGATACAAATACATTAGAAAACACGTAGTACATACATACAACAGTACATAAAAAGTAAACATTCAATGAGGTATTGAGCCTTAAATATACGATTGAGTCGCGCAATTTGATCAGTTTTCGTTGAAGTTCTTCGAGCTCTCCAGCACAGCACCATTTTGCACCAAGTCCAAACTTTTGACTCCGGTGAGTTCTACGGGTGCTGCTGGCTCGATGTCCCCCTTATCTTTCCCAAATCCGTTGGCAGAGTGGACGATGTTGTCTGGAAGGTGTCCGTTCCTTTTGGGGGTTTCCTCTTTGGATGCCCGAACCCGCCAAAATGCGAGTCTTTCTAAGTTGGAGAGGGGAGCCTCCAGGAGCAAATAGAATGGCACTGTGAGAATTACTGTGGTCACTATATTCCCCACATACTCATAAAGCTGAAAAGAGAAATAGCATACAATAATTTTTATTCAAACTGTCAATGACAGTTATAAAGTTTTTAAGAAATTACGAAAAATATTTTAGTATAGTTTTAACTATGTCTTTATGTATGATATAGTACTCAACAGATTTAATTGTAACTGTAGCATTAAGGGGCAACATGAGGGCTTTTGGCAAGGAGACGAAGCTCCTCAACAAAGGTTTGGAGCTAAACTAAACTTCAATAATACATTTTACTTTAAATAATTTAATGCCAAACTAACTCTAGATTCAAATTTAAACTGTACAATTATTGAATTTTTAAATTTTAAGAACACAGAATGAAACGCGTGTGCAAGTGTAAGACAACAATATCAACTAATATCAACAGTGAAACATTTTATACTTTAAATGTGTTATGAATTTAGGCTATTTTCTAAAACTCGAAAGTAAGACAGCATGAAAATCTAAAAAAATATTTAAATCTATTATTTAAAACAGAATACGTGTATCTCTGAGGGTACATGTACTTTAGTTCTGGGTGAAAGACTCCCTAGAGATACGTGAGAAACACTACGACGAAAAATTGCACTAACGTATTTTCTACAGAATTTCCATTTTTAGTTTTATTTCCACAAGGGGTGGTGATCAGTTACGGAAGTGGAAGCTTTATATTAATTGAAAAATGTTTTTATTGAAATGGTCCAAAAATAAAATAATTCAACCCTTTGGTATTATTCTGTAAAATAAATATGAAACATTGTTTAGATCTACGTTGCTTTATTCAACTTTGAGAACAAAATAATGCAAAATTGGCCTTACTTATTTCATTTTACAATGTGCTAACGATTTCTTCTTTTAAGTTCTCGAAAAAATAGAATTATTCAAAATGAATATTAATTATCGGAAAGTAAGCGTACTTCGGAGTTCCAGGCTCTACAAAAGCAATTACTATCAAAAAAAGAAAATACCTTCTACATTTTCCTAATACATTTTTATTTTCACAAGCAAACCATAAAGAACAAAAACGCTGCCTATGTTAGTGACAAAGAGAATAAAAACAGATAATTCTGGAATAAAAATCACTTATTAAATTAAATATTAAAATATTAGCAAACGACAAATTATTGAAGCAGACAATAATATTCTGTTTGGATATTAAAATAAAAGCATATGATAAAAACATTAAATTAAGTTTATCTTAGCAATATAAGTATACCTAAATACCTAAAGCAAACTAAATGTAATTACTGTAATCATAATGTATTACAATGTCAATGCTTTGAACCTAACTTCATGTATTCTTTATTTTATGCTCCGCCGCCCCCGCATTTTTATTAACGCCGTTTTCTCAAAACAACATATTAACACATATTAGTAAATAGAAGGGGGAAACCCTTTTTGTTGATATTCTAAGAATAATTTAATTTAAAAATAAAGAATTTTTTTTTTCATTTTAAACGTATATCGTCTGCCTCATACACAAATAATTGCACTATGTTCAAGGAGTACAACGAACTTCGGATCGTAAGTAAACGGGTAAATTGAGTGAGTGAGTGACAGTGAGGTTTTATGGCGCAAGAGCCAAGGTAGGCTATGCTGCGCCAAACATTCGTTAAAATAAATTAAAATACATAATTTCTATAATAGGAAACACAAAAAAGGTAGTAATACAGGTTAAAAGTTTAAAATTCAAATTTGGTGTAAAAGGCCAATGTGTGTTTTAAGAAAACGGGTAAATTGCGAGAGGAGTTTAAAAAGATATCGAGAGGTCTCACCATGTTGTAGTGGCTGAAGTACAATCGTTCTCGCAGTGATCCCATCCGTGCCCATATGACGAGGCTATGTAGAAGGTAGATCATAAATGTCAGCCTGCTGATGGGAGCGAGAAGAGTCGAAGATAGAAACTTGTTGACGATACCTGGAATACATCGCACATTTTAAACGTTTCTTTCGAACACAAGCTCGGACTTTTTTTGAAGTATTGTTCGTTAAAAGAAATGCGAATCAATTTTGTTATAACATTTTGCTGGAAAAAATGTGCATCTCAAATAAAAAAAAATATTCATAATTTGTAATGGACTTAAGAAGAAAATTTTTATTTTCTCTATTTATGTATTAATTGAATTTATTTTTAAGCAAAATCTTCCACAGGAATCGAAACTAAAGTCAAGTTGCCATCTTAAAACAGTTATGAAAATGTCATTTTTGTGACGCGTTTCTCTCATGGTACTGTTTCACCCTGCATAATTAGAACAAAAAGGTATCAAATGCAATTTTGATATTTGTATGAGTTACATTTTGCACTGTAAGTTGGCGGAAGTTCCAAACAAGGGCTACCTGAAGAATAGTAGAATGTCAAGACATTTTCGAATGAGTTTTATTCCTCTCAAAAAAAAAAACCGATATGTACATATGTGCTTTAAGCTTTGTAAATGTGCTTTGTACGTATGTGCTTTAATGTTCTCACTGGAATGAAGGGGAGGGGGGGAATTTAAATAACCTTTTTCACCAGAGCTTATAATGACAATGAAATTTAATGGTTAGCTATTTTTGTAATTATAATGAAATTCTTTTCGTTTCAACTTGTATGCTCTTGAATTTTTAAACAAGAAATTCCTAAATATAAGCTTGAGAAAGGATTATTATGCAACATTGTGGTCTTCAAATCCAAATAATTATGCCTTTATTGATATAAGGATTTCTTATACAATTAAAAAACAATGTATGAAATGTAATACTATGACATTCGAAGGATATGCTCTTTTTGATAAGAATCATACTAGAGATGCACAAGAAATTAACAACGATTCCTAAAAAAAATATCTAAAGAATGTCTAAGACTATTGAGGTATGTTGGAAATAAATTACTCGGATCCCGCCAGGAGGCGCTTTGTCTCGTGTGAGTGAGAGCGCACGGGTTCATGGGTAATATTTGACAGAATGCTCTTGGATCTTGACCGCGTAAGGCGGGTTATTTCTCTTGACCGCATAAGCGGGTTATTTCTCTTGACCGCGTAAAGCGGGTTATTTCTCCTGACCGCATAAGCGGGTTGTTTCTCTTGACCGCAAAAGCGGGTTAAATTGTAATCTGGGCTATTTGGAAGCCTTGTGTAGTTGTAAATAATGTAAATATTTGTTTTTGTGTGATTGGCACGTGGAGTCCTAAAATAAATGTGTATTTAAATTAACCATGCTCTCCCTATTTTTTGGACTTGGTGGATAAGACATTCTCCAACAAGGTATGAGAGAATATTGCTTTATTGGCAGACTACCGAAAGAGGATTTCTTCATTTTAGACTGATAGAAATGTAATATCTGGCACCTGTTGGCGAGAGAGAATGGTGGCGACCCTCTCTCGCTGTCGAGGAGGGGTTGCCAAAATAATGTAAAGAAAGAGAGAGAGAGTATAGTCGTGAGTGAGGTAGGAGCGAGAACGTGCCCCGAGATTTTGCTGACGAACTCTGAAAATAAATCATTTTTCTTTTCTCTTGTTAAAGAAAGAGCCTTTATTGAGTCCAGTAAGAAAAAAATATCACAAGAGATACGATAAAGAATAAAACAAAATATTAAATTTTATATGTCCAAAGACACAATTATTTTATTCGGATAATTGGCGGATAGTTTTATAGGAATAATTTTCTTCGATTTAATAGCGTTACATTGTCAAACATGAGCTAATCAAGCATTCCCAATTATTTCACTTTTCTACAATTATGCTTTATCAAATATTGCCTTATCATTTAAAGAGATAATTCCTTTTAAAAAAATAAAATAATAATATATATTATATAAATTCAATCAAATAGATGTGTTGAAATAAATTCGATTCAATTTGTATTAAATTAATTTGCATTGAAGGTAACTCTTTCGAAATAGGCCAGAAAAAAAAATTTCTTTTCGGGAAATTGCCTCAAATTAACATTTATTCTGAAGCGGTTAATAACAATTTCATTAACATTACGTTTTAATTGTAACTCAAAATTTACTTTTTCCAAAGTATAACCAAAAGATACTTATTTTTACATAGACTTGTTTTAGTCTTTACATCAAAAACCAACACATATAAATTTAATTTTTAAAATTTCAATGCACAATAGGAATTTAAAAGAAACTTTAATCTTACCTCCATGTCCGGTGACGCAGGCAAAAGTCACCCATCCCACCCCCATGGCGAAAGTGGTCCTGTGAAGTGCGGCAAAGATGGCTGTCAGTAATGGACCATGCGGTTCTCCTATGTTCCATCTGTGGGCCCCATACACGGCAGTCAAACAGAGCACAGTTGAAGCACACCAACCGCAAATGTTTGTCCACTGAAATATAAAAACAACTATCATTCTTTTATGGTATAGGACTAACATTGCACTGAAGCTACATGACCGGTTGGTGGGAATTTACTTCTAATATTTGAGTCACAATATATTACTTCTGCGTTGGCATGCGCGTCACGTCTTGAGAAGACTTAGAGAACTAACTCTGAATTCATATATAATAATTGAATCTTATTTTTGCTGTGCCTTCTGTAAAGTGCGATGAGTTTTTTTAAAGTGATGAATGGAACTGTAACCCTCTATCGTGAAATTAGCGTGGAAATTAGTAACTAGCACATATTTTAACTATTTATATATTTTTAGCTTAGTTTAATAAATAAAGGACTTCAATCCCTTTAATATCAGATATTCAAGATGTTATGGAAAAAAAAGAGTTTTGTGATGTGTTTTTAAGTGTAATGCACACCCTAAAGAACTTTGACTGTTGAATCGAAGTATTTCCCAGGGTCAAAAATGAAATCGTAACCTAACCTCTATTATTCAAAGAAAACTAACAAAAAAACTTTGCAGTAATAATTGGTTTTAGATTTCAATGTTATTTTTATACTATATACAGTTTTTAAGTTGTATAAGAGCTACAAAAGAAATATTGCTGCCTTAAATGCATCGGAACTGCGCACTCAGCAGGTATATATAAGAAGCGATTCTCAACCTAATGGCCAAATTTTCTGTTGCAGTGCGATTTAGGATACCTTTCAACGACTTAAAAAATGCCTCGCCGCAGGATTCGAGCTTATTATGAGCGACTCTCAGAGTTTGAAAAAGATCGTATCATTGGATTCAAAGAGGCAGGTTGGGCAAATCAGAGAATCGTTAGTCATACGAGTGGAAGCGAAGCAGCGAAAGAAGATGCTGGCAAGAATGGGTGGACAATGGAAGATATCTGCGTCATGATGGTTGTGGTCGACCTAGGACCACAACAGATCAGGAGGACAGAGAGATTATCAGATCATCTGTCACAGCACCTGATTCATCGTTACCAATCATCAGACGTGCGACCTGCACAGGAGTGTCCGCCATGACCATTCACAGACAGCATATAGAGCGAAATCTATACTCGTACCGACCGCTACGTCACCTGCCCCTCCACGCCTGCACACTGTCAAGCCAGATTACAGAGGTGCTTGGCTAGATCAGGTTGGAATGATGCTGACTGAGGACGTTTAGTGTTTAGCGATGAATACCGTTTCCAACTGTGTCCTGACGATCATCGAAGCCGTGTCTGGAGTTTCCCAGGGCAGCGTTCCGATTCTGCTTTCACTATTGCACGCCACACAGGCCCTCAACCAAGAATTATGGTCTGGGGTGCCCTTGATAGCCGGACCCTTTGGTCGTCATTAGAGGCACACTTATAGTACAGCAGTACGTCGACGGAATTCTGAGACCTGTTTTGTTTCCATTCTTTTTGCCTTATTTTTCAGGAAGATAATGCCAGACCACATACGACAAGTGTTGCTATGAACTGTCTGAGAGCTTGCCAAACACCTCCTTGGCAAGCCAGATATCTCTCCAATCGAGCCTTTCTGGGATATGATGGGAAGGCGACTGCATCCATGAGGGAATGTTGATCACCTAGCTCGACAATTGGAGCAAATTTAGCAGGAAATACTGCAGGAGACCATCAGGGAGCTTTATCACTCTGTGTTGCATCGTGTGGTAGCTTGCATCCATGCTAGAAGTGGGTCAACACCGTATTGAGTTCGTTACTTTGCAACTATGTAACTATGAAATAAATCATTCAATTTTTCGGAAGTTTGAATCATTTCTATTCTGTCCATAATTTTCCTATCCTCCAATTTTTGTCTCCATCGGACAACTCCTTCTTTGCATAGTTTTTTTTTTGTTATAGAGTGTATGTATATATATATATATATATATATATATATATAAACATCCTGTAATATATGAAATTCTGAATATAAATTTTTTTTTCACTGAAATTATCTGCTTTTTTCATGGATAAATTAAAATGTTAAAATGCTTACTTTTACGAGTCTCATTGATATTGAATTCTTTTAAGCACGCTCTTACTTTTGACTATTAAATATATTAAAAATAACCAAATTATGCATATTCATATACATTTGGTTCCTCCAACAATAAAATTCGAGTTTCTTAGGAGCATTTTCTCAAAAGGACAAATTAAATAATAACTACATTTCAAAGACAGCCAGGCAGAAAAAAAGTACTATTCTTTTAAAGGAGCACTTCACATTTGTAAGGACGGTAGTTATTTTCTTGTACTTGGTTTTGGATGGGAAATGCTGTTTTCCGTTCCCTAATAAAAAAAAATAAGGATCATTGTTTTTCGTGTTAGAGTCTTAAAAATTCCTTCCACAGAACACAAATTTCAATTCCTCAATAATAAATATCAACCTGACGATTATGGATACCTAAGGTATTTCGACATTATAATTTTTTAAAGTAGAAAAACATTGTTTGTTCCTTCTTAAATGTCTCCTATCCTCTTCAGCTGAGGACTTGACTCATACGTTATCTTTTGAATTATGTCGGTATTAAAGTATATGTTTGTATTTAGCTTGCAGGAGTTATTGTTGCAATGATTATTATTAATCGTTTTATTTAATTGTTCAGTAGATATATTGATGTGTTTAGTGCAATAAATAAGAAATGTTATTTCTGTCCTTTGTACCATAATAATGATGTCTGAAAAAAATATCCACTGACAAAATAAATCAAAAATAAAATAATTACACAATAACAAGGAACAAAAATAATCCCTCTTGGAAGTTCAAGCTAATGTCAATCAATGAATGGATAAATAAATGTGATTCAATAAAACCAGTTTACCTGTTCGTTTTGTGAAACCATATTTGCTATTTTCGATATAATTCAAGTAAAGGCTGCCTTCATCTAATGCGATAAAACTCGGAATATATTTTCAGACAGAAAAAATCTTAATTTTCATATATGCAATGTTGAAACACATACGTATGTTCATAAAACCGCGTCTTTGAAATTTAGAAAAATTCAATAAATATACATTTTTTTGTCTTTCACATGCAAAGATTTAGCCTACTTAGAATTATGTTATAAGAGACGAACTGAAAAGCGCATTTTACATCAAAAAAGGTTGATTTTGATTTAGTTACAGAAATTAGAAGAAAATTAAAATGTACTCTAATGGATAGAGAAGTCAAAAAGTTATATTAACGTTTAAGTAATTTTCAATTTGAAAATGGTTTCGAATTCAGATTCTATTCTTTAACATTACACGAAGTTAATTTTTATTAATCTTTCTATACGTAGCCAAATTTATCTCTTGTTTCAAGAAAATGCTTTTTCAGCATTTTATTATAATGCAGGATGGTTGTAGAAGAATATCCCAACTTTGAAAAGTTACAACTACAAAACTAAAGAAGTTACAACCTTTTTGGACAAACGAAATAAAAAATAACATTTTGAAAATTTATAAAGTTATTTATTTTCAATATGACTCCACCATCAAAAACACGAACGATATACACGTTCTATAATAGAGTTAATCTCAAACTTTTTAATACAGAGTTTTTAATTAAGAAATAATTTTTTACTTAATTTATAATGCAAGACCAATGTAATATTTTTATTACAAGATGTTACATCAGTCTTACATAAAGAACTAGAAAAATGAGTAACACTTGAGTGCAAAAACTGTTTAAAATATCCTAATTATAACTATAGAGCATAATAAATCATCTCATGAGCAAAAAAATAGTATTTTACTTTGCAATATGCACCAATTAACAGATCCAAAAGTGAATCTCATTGTTTCATTCGTCCCAATACAATTAGTGAGTAAGTAATCTACTCTAACATTTAGATAACATTTTTTTTTTCTTGGAGGTAAATTTTTTTTAAATATATCAAAAAGTTCAACTATACCTTAGATATTTTAACGTCTTTATATCTGATCATCAAAAATCCAAGAACAATACCAACGTAATAAGGACCAGCATGGGTGAATGTTTTCATGTGAACTACATCTATAGTGTCTTGTATTTTCCTGTGGAAAGATGTAAAAATTATTTTTAAGCAAATAAAGGAATAGCAATTCTCATTTGAATCAAGGGGCACTTTCTGTGATGCGAATTTCCTTCAAACTGGGATTTAAAGAGACTGTGTTTGATCATATAAAGAAAGAATGTGTGGCTTAAATATATAGATTTTTAATGTTTTTCGATATCATACTTTCGATATTATATATACAGCTCCCAAAAGCCCACATAAGTGTATCGAAAGAGTGAGGATTGCACTAAAGTGGCTTGTGGCAATAGTAATGATTTGTATCTTTGATACCTTTTTTGCATGTAACATAAAGCTAGGGTTCTAGAAAGGACCCTTGAGTAATACAGATGTATTCGATCATGTCCCGAAGATGACATAAGAATGTAAAGTTAATCATGTAAAATAATTATTTGTATCTTTGTATAAATTAGTTTTATCTCAATATAACATATATTATTCCTATTCAAAAGAGTTGCTCACTTTATTTAAGAATATAATATGATTTTTACATCGAAACCCTTGCATTCGCTGATAGTGTTTCCCTTTTCAGGGAATTACACTACAAAGGAATTTGTCAAAGATGTAATCATCAACTCCCCCGGGTGGGTTACCTCGTTGAGTTGGAGATATTAAGGAAAGAAGATTTTACGTTCCATTTATATATGAAGGTAATTATGAAGATTTTGAATATTTCTACATGAACTAATGAAAATAAAAGATGAAGACACAAGATGTTTCATTCATTAAAATTCGAATTATATGAGAAAGAGACAAGCATCTAATTTTGATCCAATTGCTTTGGAACATAATTCGATCTCAGATAAGCAACATCTCTGAATAAGGGACACCTATATTTTAAAGACAATTCTGTTGGTCTCTTTGAGTAGTGACCTTAATACACATACCTCATATTAAGTGGCACCTCTATTCAAGAGACAAAAACTCTATATTGTCCCTTATTGAGAGGTTCTACTGAATTTTAAAACTGGTTACTTATAAAGGATAATTTATTTCCTATAGTGATATAATGGTACTTACCCGCTGTTTCCTGATGATACTTGGATTGTGGGGGGCAAGTTCCATTGAACAGTGAGTACTCCAATTACCACGCTGCATACTAAAACTACTGAGCAAATCAAACTGAAGCCTAATTTAGGATATCTGGAAATAATTTCATGTAATTAAATAACTCTCTATTATCGCTTTTTTTTTAAATTCCTACTATTATTTCACATTCTCCCTATATATATATATATATATATATCTTGTTCAAATTTTCAATCGTTAATAAAATACTTTTTATTCATCCACTCAGGTTCAAATACATTTTTTTAAACTTGTAGAGGATGACATTTGATGTTAATACAGTTTTTTTCAAATATCAATTAAATTTAATTGATGAAAATGCAGTATAGCCCAACTAGGCGTGATTTCAAAAATTGGCTCTAAACTTGGCGATTTTTTTGGCTGAACGTTAAGTCCACGAAGCGGACCAGGGTAGCCACATTTGGCAAAATACCGCCAAATAATTCCTGTCGCCAAGGGTGGTTGGGCTAAACTGTATTCCAACCATTTATTTTACCGGATGAATTCATTTTGCCACATAATATTGTGATTCTGTCATATGTATATGTATATATATATATATATATATATATATATTAATTGTAATTATTTAATAAAAAGTAACTAAAATAAAAATTTTCTTTATTGACCTAAGTAGGAATTGACTTAATTTTTTTTTATATTACTTGCTTCCTAAAAAATACAAACAATGAAATTCACTATTGATAACGATACACAAACAATTTCGAAAGTAACTTCTAAAGAACATGTTCTCGTTAAGCAATTACAATAGAATGGCACAAAAAGGTAAATTATGATATTACTGTAATGTAAAACAGATTTCTTTTAAAAATATTTCTTATGCATTGAATTAAGTAAAGAATATGTAAAATTTGTGGATAAAAAATGCAAATAGAAAATTAACTTTTAAGCAATAATCTCGAGAAGTAAAGAAAGAAAAAACATCATTCGCATAAGGTTACAAAATAAATAAAATTCAAGTGCAATGTAAACATGTAAAAAGATTATTAAGAAATTTCTAACTAACGGCCACTCAGGTAATCAAATAATAACTAAAAATTATTGCACATTAATAATAGAAAATCAGTCTAAATTCGTAAAATATTATATAAGTATTCAAATTTTAATTTTAAAAATGAATTATTAATATTTTATTACAAATGAATTATTAGTAGTGTTATTAACTAATATTTTTCAGAAAATGAATATGACATATCAGCAAAATTCATTTGTGAAATTAATGAGCTATTATTTATAGTTATTTTATCATTAATTATGGTAATTTACGAAATAAATAAAAATCTTCCTAATTACAGTGATTTAAATCTGAAAAGTAACAGGCGTGGAATTGATAATTATACGTTTAATTGATTAATACTTGATTTACAAGTAACGAGTCACTATTACTGTCATACCTAAGAACCATCCTCGTTAGAAAGTCGTTCAAAACATTTTTCTTTTGGTAATAAAAATCGCTTTTTATCTTCATTTTTCTTATTTTAATTTTAAGAGAATTGAATGTTAATCTATATATAAACTTAAGTAACTAAAATTTGATAAATCGGAAGTACTTACTTGTACAAGATATAAAGAATTACAATGGTTATCACATGTAATTGGAAATCTGCTGATAAATACCACGTGGGATGGACACACTGCAAAAAAAATTTCGAGTATTATTTGAAAGAAAATTGCATTATCGAGAGATATACGAGTAAAACGCATATGAATATTATTCTAAAATGTCATTTTGGTTTAGAATATTACACCTTCAAAACACGCTTTTCTTCAAAATATCGATTTTTTTTTAAAAAAATTTTGATCTTATATAAAAAAAAATCCAATATTTTATCTTTAAAAATCTGTTTGAATTTTGTCTCCCTGGAAAGGCTCAAAAAACTAGTTTTTTAATGTTTTTCATTACTTCAAAACACAATATCTTAAGGTTTTACTCCTCACTGAACCTTGAAATTTTATTTATATAACTTTCAAATATATTATACATAGAATGGACTATTCTGGAGATTTTATATTGAGTAGAATATTTTTTATAATACAATAAAGTGAAATATATATATGACTTTTAAAGAAAATGTCAATGTCCAGAACTCGAACTACCATAACTTCCGACATAAGGGCTATATTATCAAAATAATAGTCTTTTCTCTAGAAGGGTTTACATTCTGTTTTATTCAATAAATAAAATATCAATATATTTATTTTCGTTTGATTTTCCGTATTTTGTGGAAAGTCTCCATTTTTGCTTATATTTGTATAAAATGCTCTTTTGTCAGTGAAAATATGCATTACAAAACTTTTCTCGGGTCTTTCTCTAACTTTAAAGCCCACTCAGGTCATAAAATATGCATTTGTGGGCAAAATTTAGGTAAATTCAAAAACTTTTCTTCGAAAATTGTATTATTACCTTAATTGTAGACCTAATTTATAAAATTTTACAAGTGTGTGTCCTTTTTCAAGCAACAATAATCAATTTATTACTCAGAGTAAGCAAACGTAATACTGTTTTGCTACTTATATGTCTGCAACTCTTATAGAAGATTCAAAATATTCAATGTGCTCAGCTTTTAAATATGCTTCTTTCCTTGAAAAGTTTTCCCTGGTTCCTATTTCTATTCGTCTCAAAAGTTCGTTAAAGCGGCTAAACTGCCATGTATTTTGAACCCCACGTAGATATCGATCAGGCGACCCACTATCGATATCCAAGTCTCGTTAAAGTGTGGACTACGTGCATTGATAGTTTTAACGGTCAACAACCTCAATACACAACACTCTTCGGAAGTTCTAAACAGAATCCACTGATTATAAATCGAATTATATATATATATATATATACAATTTTTCAACAACAATATCTTTTTTGATATTTTTGGTATTTGTCTCTATTAATTTCCATTTAATTTACTTTCTCTTGAATGTTATATAGCTTTTCTGCTTTAATTACATTTGAATAATGTATTTTTATTCACTTTTCTGCTTACAGTTTTTATCTGTTAATTTTGTGGTCAAGTATATATCTTCTTTCCCAGGGGTTCAGTTGTGACTTTATGCAAATTGTTTCATTTTTAATTACTGAAATAATTTCCAAGTTTATTTTTGATTTTAATATTTTAATGTTCAATTACATATAAATTATAAATATTACATACATCTATATACATATATGTGTGTATGTATGTATATATATTTAGTTACAAACATTAAATGACGCTTCCCTGCAACGTTTTTCTTATGAAGGAAAAGAGACAGTTACAGAGATATCATCAGTTAGCCAAAGGAAAAGTTTAAGCAATGACCCCTTCACCTTAAAGACGTATTTGGCGACCATTTTGGTGACTTCTGAGACAAATGGAAAGTTCCCGATAGTGCTGGAATAGAGTCTTTATCTTAACGGGGGGGGGGGGGTTACAGACTTTTCCTATGTGACGTCATTCCTGAGGCATAAATACGCCGAGAGCTTGTTAGGCAATCAGTTTATCTTGGAGTCTGCTTCGGAGATCAATAGGGAAATTGATTGGGAAGTTGTCGGCGCTTGAAAGCGGACCTGCCGAGGAAGTGATGCTTGCATGGCCGAGAGAATTTTGTGCAACAGCTGATGTCTGTCTTGGAAGTGCTGAGTATTATTGTGGAAGATAGTCCGTAGTGAGGACTAGTAAGCTGGTGAGCTGCACTTTGCTGATATAACTGTGACTGTCATTAAGAGTGCTATTTTGTTCCTGTATCTGTGTCTCTAACCTGTAAAAGTGTTGTGCATCTGTTTGTGTCCAAGTATTGTTATCTGTATGTGTTCGTTCTGTCATGAAGATTCGTAAATAAAGTGTTAATTGATATTATCCTCTGTGACTGACTTAATTTCCCTCCCGCCCATTTATACATTTTAGTAACAATATATATATATATATATATATATATATATATATATATATATATATATATATATATATATATATATATATATATATATATATATATATATATATATACTCTTATATATATATATATATATATATTCGAATATGGAAGTATTTGATTAGAGCGCCCGGATGTCCCTAGCTAGGGAAAAAGAGAGAAAAGCCATGTAGTGAACAAAACACAAGTATTGATATTAATCAATCTCTGACAACATATCGAAACTTCTAGAAATTTCTATAAATCAAAGTTGTAATAATTTCAATGCGCAAAAGTTGATTGGTATTAGAATTAATTAAAATTAAAAAAAAAAGGTTTATTTAAAAAAAAAAGTAATAAAGTGGTTTTTCATCACATATCGAATGGTACCAGCATGCACTTCCATTTAAGAAAGAATAAGGCATAGGTTTGATTTGATTTCATTAACACCGCACTAGAAGCAACACGAGAGCTATTGGCGACGGACCTCATAATTTTGAGCCTTATAAATGAGGCAAGGAAGAAAGCAAATAAATATCATTCATCTCTTCAAAAATATGTCGCGTGTTTCCTTCATTATTTAATTCTACAACCATCTGTAAATATAAATAAATAGTTAAATCTCCAATTAAAGATACGTAAGATCAAGACAAAAAACACTTTATTATCTATCAAAAAATATATATGTAAGGTCGCCTTCTCTCGAATCCTTTTTAACTCGTTCAGTAACAGTTAATATTGCTATCAATAAGGTTTTAGTTTACCAAATCAATCAACAGTAGCTTCGCATCTTAGTTCTTTAACTTGGTATCACTTCAGTCCAAAAGATTAATTGCGATGTTTCAATCCAACTTACAAACATTTATCAGTTTGTAGTTATCCTCTATCTCCCTTCCCTTTTCTTTCAATTCTGTTTCGCTTTTATATATTTATATATATATATAAGTATTATATATATATATATATATATATATATATATATATATATATATATATACGTATGTGTGTGTATCTCTAATTCAATTCATTACACTTCTTATCTTCATCTAATTTACCTAATAACATTTCTTTTTGGTTGGGAAGAAATTGTAATTTTATACAATTCGATTTCCCAAAAAGTTTCCGAAGTTAGTGAAGAGAAAATTGCGATTAGCCCAGCGTCACAAGTTGTTCTTCATAAAAAAAATATGTGAATTTTATACCTTTGAATATAGCCTACAAGAATAAAAGTTGCACTTTAAAAGAAAAAAAAATTCAAATATATCTGCCTAAAATTGATTGTTTTATCTATACTTTCCCTTTATCTCCTCAAAAGGAAGGAGAGAGAAAAAAAATTGATTTGCTGAAATAAGTCCCATTAATGTATATATATAAGTTTATTGTATAAGTTTTAACTGTTATATTCCTACAAAAAAAATTTCTACATATTGTAATTGATCATGCAACAAGAAGGATGAGGTTTTCCTTCAAAAATTCAAATTCGGAGACTTGCGTGAAAAAATGTCTCGAAACAAGTCATCCAAAATTCAAATCCCTAAAAAATTCTAAACTGATAGAAACACTGCATCCACTGTCTCAAAATTTGAAAAACTTCTTATTAAATATAATATTAATCATTTGTTAACTACTAATCCTCCTCTTCAAACTAATGGTAAAGTTGAACATGTTAATAAAATCATAGGAACAGGACTTAGATGTAAAGTAGATTCTTATTTTTGTACAGAGTTATAAGACCAAGTAATATTGGAATATAATTTAACACTCCACACTCAATAATTAAATGTCTACCAGTATGTTTGTTGTTTGGTTTCTGGCTATACTAATCACATATTGATCAGAATAAGTATTATGAACCTATTAATGAAGCATATAAATTAGTTTTACACTGAACAAAATGAGAAAAATAAAATTAGATATGATACTCGTTTAATTCAGAAAAAATTCAATCCGCGTGATCTTGCTGTGTATGAAAAATTTCACTGTCCTGATATTAGCAAATTGAGTCCTACTTTTTGTGGCCCTTATGAAATAGTTAAACAATGTTTTGAAGTCATTAATGAAATTAATAAACCAAATACTCATTTAGGAAAAAAAAAAATTCCAAATTATACACATTTCTAAATTAAGATGTTTCCCTTCTGATAAATTTAAATTTAGTGGATAAACAATAATAATAAATGAATAAAATAAAATTTTAGATATCTGCTATTAAAATTTGTACCATTTTTAAGAATCAACCTGTTTAAAATTATTCCCTACAAGAAGGGCCGATTCTTACAGGATGTTCTTTGGCGTTATCTGAAAAAACAATACAAGTCGATTATAAGTGTCACAGATACTTGGTTTTACACTATTGTGATTTGCCTTGTGCATAGTTTCTCTTAAAGATGATGCATGAGACACAACACAATGTCTATGTCCTCTTTTTCTCAGTCTTGTTGGCTAGACCTGTTCTATGACCAACTGTATCCAAGTAGAAGCAATGCAATTTGCCACCAATATTAAACAAATCATGTCACTGACACAAAGTCAATTGCATTGTAAAACATCACTTTTGTTCAATTTGACACAATTATGTTTCAATGATTACCTATGATTCCACTCAGATATTACTTTTAAAAAACGTAAATTGTCAAAAATCAATGAATAATGATACCAAAATTTGTATCAGAAAGAAAAATTATAATCATTTCATAAAAGAATGAAAACATTAAATTTAGATAATGATATAAAGATGTATGAGTACTTACATATTTCAAACACAGAAAAAGAACTATTATTAACAATATATAGAACGGAAGTATAATCACACATAACACACTAGATATCTTTTATTACTAATGGCTAACGAGATGGTAGGATAAATTTATATTTTCTCTCTCGATGGAAAGAAAATGTACAGCCAATTACATCATCTATACTCAAAATGTAGAATTAAAAACAATCAAAAATAATTGGACTTAAATAACAATTAAATATTTTAAGAACTATTTCAAAATTTACTTCATTAAATTTTTTATACTTTAATTTGATTTCATAGGAAATTTGTAGGAAAATTAATTAAAAGGCAAATTTTGTAAAAACTTTAATAAAATCAACATAAATAATTAATAAAATAACTAATCTTTTATTACGTAAGATGTAATTAAATAAAGCATTTCTGAAAATTGAAATACAATATTAACACTCCAAAAAGATATCTTATTTCCTAAGAAAAGGAATTATAATCATCCCTTTCATCTAAAATATTGCTATACATTTTATTATCTGCAATATTTAATTTAATATTTAAGTACTCAGTTTCAAACACATTGTTTATTTGTATTAAATATAAATATGACGAATAAAAGATAAATTAATTTTATCAAATGGGTTATAATTATTTTGAAAAATTATTAAGTCATCTATATGTATAAACAATGTAAAATTATTATGGTTTATAAATTTTATTCAATGAAGAGTAAATATATATTGGCTACTGTAATATATGTATTATAGCCATTATTTGCAGCGTTAAATTTTATAGGTTTTTTAAGATATTTAAGAGTTAAAAAAATTATGAGGAAATTTTACATTAATATTTGATAGTCTGTTTTCTTTTAAAGAGATGTAATTCTATTAGAAGTTTCTCTTTAAGTACTACTTATTTAAATAAAAGAATTATTAATTAGAAAGATATTTATTAGTCATACTTATATACGATTTCTCACAAATAATAGCATAATTATAGGGACTTTAACAATATATCCTATTATAAAATCATTTTGGAGATTTTTAACAGAATTTTTTAAACATTATAAGTACTCTCTCTCTCTCTCTCTCTCTGTATAATACATATAAATATGTATGTATGTATGCGCGTGTGCGCTTGCGTGTGTGTTGAAAGCACTTTATCCTAAAGACGTAATAATTAAGTAATGTTCAAATGTACTTACAATATTTTTCATGTCAGCCCAATTGCTAATGTAAAGTACACTCATCCACCAGTACTCAGTGCAGGCTTTAATTTCTGGATCCACTCTTTCATACCAGAAAGGTCCTGAACTAATGAGAGGCAAGAAGAATAAGAGACCAATGGTCAGCAGCAGAGGAGGAGTCAGTCTGAAAAATAAAATATTGTGAGTGAAACCGAAAAAAAAACATACTTTTACAGCACATCAAGGACTCTAGTTTCTTTATTCCGCCAATAAGACATGGAACTTTTTCTGATTGCGTTTCTTCTTCTCTTAAATGTCTTTTCCTGTGAACTTACTCTTTTCAGTTTACATAATGTTAACAAGTGGTCATTCTTCACCCATCCACCCTGTTAAACAGGATCATTATTTTTTCCATAAAAAAAACTACCATTCTTAGCATGTTTTAAATATTAGAAAATCTTGGAAAATTTCCAAAACCTTGAATATAAAGTATTATTGAACCAAGATAAAAAAAAATATATTATCTACCTGATATATCTACGAAAAATATAGATCGGAACGTTTATCCTTCCTTTTGTCTTGTCCATTATCTTCAAAACAGTGTAGCTTGTTAACAGGCCACTGGAAAAAGACATTAATTACATTAAAATTACATAGAGACAAAATGAGATAAAATTTTAAGATGTTCATTCAGTTCACGAATGCGAATCTTCCTATAATCCAAGGTTGAGTTACAAGTTATTTAGTTAAGGGGGAAAGGCTTGAAAACAACTGGGAAAATTCAGTTGTAATCTATATATATATATATAAGTGAAATACCTCTGACTGACTCCACGAGATCTCTAAGACTATACAACCGATTGACTTGAAATTTAGCATAGTTACTCATTTTGCGATGTAGATGCTCACTAAGAACGGATTTTATGGAAGTCTTATCCAAAATGTAATTTTCATCCATTCATCTACTCTTATCCATCGGTTATGTAATTTTTTGGCGACTTTATCGCCAAAAATGATATGACCGACGCCAAACGGAAGTCATTTTTTTTAATATGTATACCGTGTATTGACACCAATTAAGTTTGTGTGGTGAGATTTGCGCGTGCGAAATGGAAAAATACCAAGTAATTTTACATTGAAGCGCTGATGGAGGATTGGCAAGATTTTGGCGAAGATGCTCTTCGTGCGAAATTTTGTGCACGTCGGAAATAGGAAATGTACATATTTAGCTATAGAAATAAATCACTTTGGAATTCCGCGTTTGGTGAAAATGTAGTTTAGCTCCAAAACTTAGCGGGATTTTGAAAAAATACTAAAATGGCGACTTCTTACGGAGTAGCACACATGCAAGACAATCTTCGTTTACTGGAGTGAACTTACTAAGTGAACTTTACTGGAGTAAACTTACTACTCGCTACATGCATGAACGAACTGAAAAGGCTATGACATACGTAAAATGTCATACTTGATACATACGTAAGATGTCATAAGATGGACGTCCCGACTTGCTCGACTTTTTTTAGGATTGCAGTCACTTGCAATCCTAAATGGTCAGAAGTCAAAATGTCTTGAGGCAAGGACAAAATTCTTATGATAGACACGATGCCATTGCGAGGGTATTTCATTTGAAAGTTAAGCGCCTGATGAATATTCTGACAAAAGGTTGCATCTTTACAAAAGGTTGTATCTAAGTGTAACATGTATACGGCGGAATGAATTTTATCCATATTATATATATATATATATGGGGTGACTTTTTACTGAATTTTTTTTATTTTTCTCATATATTTGAATGTCGAGGATAACCATTATTACAGACAATCAATTTCTTAAAATTTTAAATTTAGATTGTCATTAAAGTTTTAAAAATTGAAAATTTTCTTGATATCTTACGTATAGGTTCCAAAATATTATATTATCGTCTGTCCAACGAAGCGGGCGGGTATCATCTATCTATATATAAAAGTTATTTAATACAGGTGCTAAATGTAATTCATGCTTATAATATAATATTGACAAGATTAAATTTAATATATAAATTTGAGAATATGTTTGCTTGTGTTTCTCTCTCTTTTATGCAAATCCACACTGTTGATCGCTTCATTCCAAATTTTTAGGGAGATTCGCAAATATGTCGAAGAAGCCGAAAAAGCATGTTCTCGATACAAAAAAAAAAAAAAAATATTTTTGGTGATATTTTTCGACACCTTTTTTTTTCTTTCTTTTTCTTCCTTTCTTCTATTTTTCCCCTCCTTATTTTTTCAAATTTTCTGACAGATACAACTGTTCTTCCCCAAACTTTTTCACATTAAAACACAGACATTTTAATGAATTTTGTAATGCAAAATTTTCGATTTTAAAAAAAATCAATTTTTTAAATCGATTAAAAATACCGGAACCACTTCAGTTTTTATTCCAGACCAAACGTAATATAAAATTGAACATTTTATTGCTGATTGGTTGTTTATTTATACAAATTCACATTCTTGATCAATCCACACAAAAAAAAATGTTGGGGATATATTAACGAACTGAAGAAAAAAGATATAGGAAAAATATCAGAAAGTAGGTTTTATATGTTTTTTTGATTACACATTCAGTAAGCGAGGTTTTTTTGGGGGTAGATAGAATTTTTGCTTTCCCCCCCTTCCACGAAGGAAAATTACCGTTCCTCTAGACATAGCTCTGGCGTATATTACGTCACACACACGCATAACCGCTAGGCCTTTCTTTCTTTGAATCCAATAATTTATTCATCATAGCTTTATTTTGAAATTTCGCCCTTACGGAGAATGGGTACTCCAGCTAGTATTTTATAAGATATCTAGAATTTTATAAATGGTTCATATTTTAGCCCCAATGTTAACTTCTTATATTAAAACAAATAACACCCCTTCCAGGACTTACGATTTATGCGATTTAAGATACTTTCATTTGTTTCTTTAAACGTTTCCATTAAAATACAACTTGAAATAAAGATTAAAAAATATAACTTGAAATTACCTACTGTAATTTTAAATTGCACTGCAAGTACAATATAGAGCATGCGAGTAGTATGTATCTTTCACATTACAGATGGGAGGAATACATTTGTTTTTGTATTTTTTGTAACTAAATTTATAATGCGTTAGCATGAAAATGTGTCGGGAAATAAAATATCCACTTATGACCATTCCAATACATGTTAGTCAGATCGAAACACGGTCGAAACACGAGAAGACTTCGTATGTTAATGCCTTAGAGGTGTTTTAATATAAAGCGACACACCCACATTGCGTGTTACAACATCTCTTTCAGGAAACCATTTATAAAGAAGAAGGGGGCTGGGGGAGTCCTCACTTAACTGTAATTTGTTTAAAACAGAAAAAAATGCATTATTTGAGTGATTTTATCGCTAAAAGATTTTTAAAAAACGTATTAGTGTACTTTTGGTGTTCGCAACAGCAGCTTAAATCTCTGTGCTATTTAGTATTTAGATAATAGCTTTTATCACCCTTTTTAATTCGCTAAAAATACTGTTCAGAAAATTCTCATTTCTGAACTCTGTAAATGAAATATTAACTTAAAATAAATATTTAAAAGAAATGAAGCGAAGATATATATATATCTTGATGTGTAAAAAATATTAAGAAAATTCTTATTTCATCTTCTAAGATTACTGTTAGATTATTAATATTAATATTTGAATTCAGTATAACTTCTTCAGTAGTCTAAAATTAATATTCAACCTATTTTTATATATTAATTACGATTTACTTCTACGACACACACATATATATATTCTTTTTTCAGCCTTATCGCTAATACTCTACTCACTAATATATAGAATGATTGGTATAACTAGGCAAAGAAATAAAAATTGAATTGATTAAAATACAAAATATAATATTAATGCATTAAATTATTCAGAAACTATTTTAATTAAAATAAATCATATCTATGTGATCCTTGGTTTTATAAACTGGACGCGGTAGCCAAGTGATCATGGTTTCGGATTCGTGGCATGCGGTTTTCGTTCACTCGCGGGTTCGATTCTTGGCCACCAAAGACCCGCCGTGTAGCCGAGGCTGAAGCACGTTAAATCTGTCGGGGCCCAAAGTCCTCCCGTTGGTGAGATGTGGTTGTTAGGAGAGGGGGTGCTAGCTCAGGTGTCGTCCTCGTCACTTGATCGAGGTTCAAAATTACGAGGTCCGTCGCCAATAGCCCTCGTGTTGCTTCTAGTGCGACGTTAATAAAAACTAAACTAAACCTTGGTTTTATAAACAAAAACTCGTTTAATCAAGATCTTAAATTTTCCTCGAGATTATATATCAAATACTAGTTTTTCTTGTAGAGATATGTTTCTGAAAATCCTCATTCCTCACACTTCTTGTAGAAAAATGCAATAGCCCCAAGATTCAATGCCGAAACTATAGCAATGAGATTGCTATATCTTTCATTAAGTGAATGAAGAAATACTTAATTGAAGTTGTTTTAAATGTTGAAAAATCTTTATACAAGTTATTTACATCAAATTTAAAAATTATAACTAATTTTGAGAACCGATTAAACCAATTTTTTTCATTCATTTCGTTCCTGTCGTATGCTATTTCAAAAGTTTTTTAATTTAATATTTTTTCCACTAATTAAGTGTTTGAAATATCCAATTTTGAGATCCAAATCATACTTAAAAAGTATACTGGGCTTTCTCGATCTTCCTTCAATAAATATCTTGGGGGCTGTTATATGACGTAATTTGATTTGAAAACCTCTTCTAGTAAAATAATATAGTAATATTAAAAATAATATAGTGTAGTGAATAAGACTGATGTGATAACATTTATTAACTGCCGAGTGTTTGATTGTAGACAATCGTTAAAATGAGGGAGAGAAAGAAGATTGGGTTCACAAAGCAGATGTGTACACGCTGATAAGTTGAAAAAGATTAAATGATTTGACTTAAGTGTTGAATGCGAAACGGTTGCGGAATAGGATCCAGATTACAAATCTATCACTGACTCGGATCCGGTTACACTGCATCAGTTAAGTAAATATTTGTAATATTGATATTTAGGTTCAAATCCGTGCAGGGACCGACTCTACTACGTCATAATATGAATATTGAATTTAGAATATTCTAAGATTCCAATAATATCAATTTTATTTCCTTCCTTGTTTGACTATGCAATTAGTGATTGAGATTTCTTGACTGGTAATGGCACAGTAGAATTAAAGAAGCTTAAACCGAGGTGTTACAGAAGCTTTTGCTTAAACTTTTTTGAATATATAAACACTTTGTATGATAAAAACTAGCATGGCAATTACATAAAACGCTCTATTTTCCCGATCTTCCCTTCAAAAAATTATCGCAAAATTAATAAATATAATCTTTAATATATTATGAAAAATATTTATTTAACTAATTACAACTAATTAAGAAATATTGAAAAAAAATTGATTATTAAGAAACATGATATGAAAATTCTGTAAAATAGACACGTAATTAAGTTTTCCTTTATTTTTAAATTAGCAACAAACTCCATTTTAAAACTCTTTTTCCAAACATATTCTGACAAGTACATATTGTTGCTTACCTTAGAAAGAAGAAAGGTTCTACAGACAACCAACCATTGAGAATAACTTCGAAATCGAGACGATTGAACCATACTATAGTGAGATTGGGACTACCTACGAGGGAAATTTTAACAATTGAATAAAACATTACGTAAATAAATATGTAATTTTTCAATTATTTTTTCCCTGTTTTTTATGAAATAAAATAATTTAGTCAAGAAATCGAGTTTATTTCCATCTAAAATGAAATATTTACGAGGTCAATTCACATACACATTAACTTCATAGAATTTTGTAAAATAATGAATATACAGCATAATTGCAGCATTGGATAATAATAGCTCCAGCATTCACACAAAAAAGTTATTCCTAAAATAAAACAAAAAGCCAAAAAGAACTTAAATAATAAAACTAACTATACATATTAACAACTGTACAGCTTAAAAATAATAGACTAATATACTTAATTGTGTTAAAGGATTAATTTTTCTCAGCCTACCATACTAGTTAAAAAAATATTCAGTCAAAAATTCTATAAAGAGGAATTAATGAATAGAAATAAATTGAATTATATTCAATTTGTGTTCATATTCATTAATCAAAAGAGAGAGATGGGGTCATATTTCGAGCGGCTACCTCTCACCCCCCTCCGCTCTGCACATTGTGCACTACATAATTCGAGAGACCAACCCCCCGCTCCGCACATAGTGCACTACGGGTTTGGAGTAGGAAGGTTCTCGTGTTGTAAACTTATTGTCTCGCTCTGCCACAGCAAGAGTCGCATGTGCGCCTACGGGAGCATCCAAGAACACTCCCAAAGCACATTGATGCCGGGCTGGTCTTTTTACCGGGCTAGGAACCGGCTGCCCACGGTGAGGTGTAGCAGGCTCTGGGCTACTTAATGGTAATGTCCTATCTAATGCTCCGGTACCTAGACATCTTTGCAGTCTCTAACACCAGGGGCGGGTGCCGGGGTACTTGGGTTCTTTAGAGACAAATGATGAGAAAACCTCATCGCGAACCCTTTCCCTTAGATATAATGGACTCACCTGAAATGGTTTCATGTCGGCTGTATGGCCTTCACTTAACCTCGTTTACCTTTGAGGAGATTGTCTCGTTGTCTCAGGTACCTAGACATCTTTGCAGTCTTTTACGCCGTAGCGGGTACCTTTGACTATGATACTTGGAACCCGATGCCCATTTCACAGCCCTCAGCATCTTAATGGGTCCTTTCACACCGAGGACTCACTCCTATCATAAAATTGTCGCACCGAAGTGCGATCTAAACTAAAGAGATTGTCGCACCGAGGTGCGATCTTTACTGATTAGAGTTGGCCGTGGTCAACTCATCCACAAGCTTCATTAAAGAACGAAGTATACTGAGATTTTTGGGCTTAAGCAACGAGGCTAACCCATGCTCTGTGTCCAGCTGAGAGTACAACCTCCTGGTTCGAGGACAACTTGTGAGGTAGTGGAGCGCGTCACCGACTCCACCACACTCACAGCTGCCGTTCCCCTCGATTCCGAACCTCTGGAGGTATGCGGGAAACCTGCCATGTCCCGTCACCAGCTGCACAATCTGCTTATCACTGACTCGGAGTTGTAACACCGGGTTGGGCAGGATCTGGTGCGTGAGCCTACCTTTGGCGTTCGAATGCCATCTCTCTTTCCACATCCTTAGACCTGAGTTCCGAAGCAACCATTTAATCCGTCTTCGAGAAGACGGCAACGGGTCCGTAACCTGCGGCAGCTCGGAAGCTCTTTTCGCTGCGTCATCCGCCAACTCATTTCCACAGATTCCTACATGGGCTTTAACCCAATGTAGGACGACTTCCCGTTCCATTTTTACCAGTCTGAGGGCTTCCTTGAGACCCTGGATCGTTAGGTGCTTATGGTCTGGATTCCCGAGGGCCTCCAGAACCGACCGAGAATCGGTGTAGATGTTAACTCTCGATGTTGTTGAGAGTTTTAAGCACCACTCAGCTGCCTTGAGCAGAGCGAGGGCCTCCGCCTGAAATACCGTATTATGGTCTTCCAGTCGAAAGAGCACCTCGTCCGTCTTGGCGCCGTAGTAACAAGCCACGAGGGCAGCCCCAACTCTATCGTTGAGGCCTGATCCATCTGTAAAGATCTCAATTCCATCCCCATCAGGCTCCGACAGAACGTGATCGAAGTGAAGTCGTTGTGACGGGTGTACGCTCCAGATGTTAAACTGGGCTTCCACATGAAGGTTCCTCTCTCCACTGACTAAGTCGGTGGAGGGCTCCAAGTTGTTATGGAGAAGGAACTTTGAATATTCAATGCTTGCCGCAATGTCTAAGGGTAGTACTCCTGAGATTACCTGCAAGGCCACCGTGGACGCGGTCTTGTAGGCCAGGCTCATCTTAACTAGCGGTCTTCTCTGCACCACGTTAAGGAAGTTCGAGAACGTTTTTGTTCTCAAACGGTGACCCCACGCTCCATGCCCATACACTGCAAACCTTTCTATGGCGCCCAGATAGATTCGTCGGAAGATTTCTGGGTGATTACCATACAGTTTGCGTGCAATCAGTGACAGCCTGTGTGTTAGAACGTCAACTTTCGTTCTAACTTCTAAGAAATGCTGATGAAAGGTCAGTGCCTTGTCCCATAACACTCCGAGGTATTTGACGGAGGGGACTACTTTGATTTCATCCCTGCCTAGTTGGAATCTGGGAGGATCATCGTACTTAAGTCTCCGCAAGTAGGTGATCGGCATACTGGCTGACTTATCTGAGCTAAAAGTCAGCTTATGGGTGCAACCCCACTGCCTGATCTTTTCCAGCGCACTGTTGCCTCTAACTTCCAGTTCACCCTTGTTCTCACCCCAAACTACTAGGGTGAGGTCATCGGCGTAAGCCTGGATGCAACATCCTTCCCCTAGGGGAAGGTCTAATAGAGAGTCCACTACAATATTCCAAAATAGGGGTCCGCTACAGGAACCTTGCGGGCATCCCCTGCTCATTGTGTACTCTCTATGTGCTGCTGGACTGGTGTAAAGTAACCTGCGGTTTCTCAAGTAGTCATTCACGAGCCGGAAAACGTTCATTGGGCAGTCCGCTCTGACCAGGTAATACAACACTGCCACGTACCACACACTGTCAAACGCTCCGGCGACGTCCAGCGAGATCACATTGACGCACTTCCTACCCTTAAGATGTTCTTGGATCTTAGTCCTCAAGGCATACTGTGCGAGTTCGCACGACTTCGATGGCCTGAAGCCATATTGCCTGGGATTTGTCATCGATCGCGAAGCGAGATGATAAAAGATCCTTTGGGATAGGAGTTTGTCAAGCACTTTGCTCATTGACGTGAGTAGGCATATCGGTCGATAGGCCTTCGGACTGGTCGGATCTTTATTGGGTTTGCTGAAGAGGATCAGCTGCCCTACTTTCCACTGGACAGGAAAGTGACCTATGCGCAGGCACTTGTTGTAAAGGAAGGTGAGTAGCCAGGGTGAGACCTTGTGGATCTCTCTGACTATTTCCAGATTTATGCCATCCACCCCCGGTGCCTTTCCTGATGCAAGTGAGCGAATCACCTGCATGACTTCGGTTTCAGTGAAGTCCGTGTCATCGTTGTCGCTGAGGTACTGTTGAACTGTTTCCCTCATTTGCATTTGAATGGGAGAGTCACTCCCTGGGTCATCCTGCGGGAATAACCCTGCGACGATGTTGTCGATGACACTGCGCATATTTTGTCCGGCATCGCCCTTCGAGTTGGTGACATTGCCTACCACGGAGGGTGTTGCTACTTTGTTCGCAGCTATGCGGTACGGTAACTGCCATGCTCCCTGGTTGGAGACCGTCTCACAGAACCGTTCCCAGCTGTTTCTCTTTTTTGTAAGCAGCATCCTTTTAAAGATGGCTGCCTCTCTCTGATATTGGCATTTTCGTGCAATCCTTTCAGACTGACAAGTCGTACTGGACTGATACCTTCGTCGTAGTGCTCTAACTTTCTTCCTCTGCACAGCTAGCTCCGTGTCCCACCATGGGACTCTCCGCTTATCGGAGTTTTTCCTTTTCAGGTGCTCTTCGCATGCTTTTTGGATCGTTGTTGTTATCCTACCCACGAGGTCTTCGACCTCACCCCAGAGATCTATTCGCGGGGGGGTGGTTTCCAGGGCGTTTGAAAATTTTCCCACGTCCCTGGCCACCCTAGCAATGCGGCATTTAGATAGATGGTACCTAGGTACCTTCTTAGCACATTTAGCATCGCCGATACAGTACTGGAGATAGTTGTGATCACTTGCCGTGTCCGTGATCACTGTCCAGGATTCTTTCGCATCATCGAGGGTCTGAGTTGCCACCGTTAAATCAATCCAGCTCCTCCCATTAGTTGTTTCAAATG
>BMAW01079771.1:147177-167330 GCA_019974015.1 Nephila pilipes | reverse complement strand
TAGAGCAGAGACCATGGATTTATACACGGAGACCTTTCCTACTTGCTAGGCCGTAGTGCACTATGTGTGAAACCCGGGGTTGGTCTCTCAATTATGTCCCTATCTACTAAAACTCCGATAAGCGGAGAGTCCCATGGTGGGACACGGAGCTAGCTGTCTGAGGAAGAAAGTTGACTTCTGACGAAGATATCCAGTCCAGTACGACTGTCAGTCGAAGGATTGCACGAAAATGCAATATCAGAGAGAGAGGCAGCTATCTTTAAAGGATGCTGCTCACAAAAAAAAGAGAAACAGCTTGGGAACGGTTCTGTGAGACGGTCTCCAACAAGGGAGCATGGCAGTCACCATGCCATAGCTGCGAACAAAGTGAAACACCCTCCGTGGTAGGCAATGTCACCAACTCGAAGGGCGATGCCGGACAAAATGCTTGCAGTGTCATCGACAACATCGTCGCAGGGTTATTCCACCAGGATGACCCGGTGTCTCATTCAAATGAAAATGAAACAGTCCGTACCTCAGCATTTAGCGATGACACGGACTTCACTGGAAACCGAAGTCATGCAGGTGATTCGCTCACTTGCCATCAGGCACACCGGAGGTGGATGGCATAAATCTGGAAATAGTCAGAGATCCACAGGTCTCACCTGGCTACTCACCTTCCTTTACAACAAGTGCCTGCGCACGGGTCACTTTCCTGTCCAGTGGAAAGTAGGGCAGCTGATCCTCTTCAGCAAACCCAACAAAGATCCGACGTCCGAAGGCCTATCGACCGATATGCCTACTCACGTCAATGAGCAAAGTGCTGACAAACTCTATCCCAAAGGATCTTTTATCATCTCGCTTCGCGATCGATGACAAATCCCAAACGTATGGCTTCAGGCCATCGAAGTCAGTGAACTCGCACAGTATGCCTTGAGACTAGATCCAGAACATATTAAGGGTGGAAGTGCGTGTGATCTCGCTGGACGTCGCCGGAGCGTTTTGACGGTGCTTGTGGTACGTGGCAGTATTGTATTACCTGGTCTTAATTGCCCAATGAACATTTTTCCGGCTCGTGAATGACTACTTGAAAAACCACAGGTTACTTTACACACCAGTCCAGCAGCACATAGAGTACTCAATGAGCAGGGGTGCCCGCAAAGGTTTCCTGTAGCCGGTTGCCACGGAATGTGTAGTGGACTCTCTGGGCCTTCCCCTGGGGGAAGGATCTTGCATCAGGCTTACACTTGGAATTACACCTCACCCTAAAGTTTGGGGTGAGAACAAGGGTGAACTTGGGAAGTTAAGAGGCAACAGTGCGCTGGAAAGATCAGAGTAGGGGCACTTGTTTAGCTCAGATAGGTCAGCCAGTATGCCGATCACCTACTTGCGGAGACTTAAGTACGATGGTCTCCCAGATTCCAGCTAGAGCAGGGGATGAAATCAAAGTAGTCCCTCAGTCAAATACCTCAGTGTTATGGGACAAGGCATGACCTTTCATCAGCATTTCTTAGAAGTTGGGAACGAAAGTTGATTTCCTAACACACAGGCTGTCTTTGATAGCACCAAACTGTATGGTAATCGCAGAATTTTCGTCAGATCTATCTGGGCGCCATGAAAGGTTTGCAGTGTATGGGCCATAGATGGGGTCACCGTTTGAGAACAAAACGTTCTCAAAGACTTCCTTAACGTGGTGCAGAAGACCGCTAGTTAAGATGAGCCTGGCCTACAAGACCACGCGTCCACGGTATACGGTAATCTCAGATTACTACCCTTGGGCATTGCGGCAAGCATTGAATATTCAAAGTTCCTTCTCCATAACAACGGGCCCTCCACGGCTTGAGTCAGTGGAGGAACCTTCATGTGGAAGCCCAGTTTAACATCTGGAGCGTACACCCGTCACAACGACTTCACTTCGATCGTTCTGTCAGACACGGATAGATTGAGATCTTTACAGATGGATCAGGCCTCAACCGAGTTGGAGCTACCCTCGTAACTGACCTACAACAAGACCGGACGAGTGCTCTTTCGACTGGAAGACCATAATACGGTGGCTCAGGCGGAGCCTCCGCTCTACTCAAAGGCAACCGAGTGGTACTGGCTTCTGTAACATCGAGTTAACATCTACGATTCTCGGTCAGTTCTGGAGAGCCCTCAGGAATCCAGACCATAAGCACCAACGATCCAGGATCTCAAAGGAAGCCCTCAGACTGTAAGATGGAACAGAAGTCTTCCCATTAGTTAAGCATGTAGAATCTGTAAATAGTTGGCGGATGGCCTGTGAAAGAAACTTCAAAACACAGGTTACGGACCCGTGCCCGTCTTCTCGAAGACAGGATTAAATGGTGCTGGGACTCAGGTCTAAGGATGGAAGAGAATGGCATTCGAACGCCAAAGGTAGGCTCACACCAGATCTGCCCAGCAGTGTTACAACTCCAGGTCAGTGACAAGCAGATTGTGCAGCTGGTGACAGGACATGGAGTTTCATACCTCAGAGGTTCGGAATCAGGGAACAGCAGCTGTGAGTGTGGGGTGGAGTTGGAGACGCGCTCCACTACCTCACAAATTGTCCCTCCGAGCAGAGGCTGCTCTCAGCTGGACACAGAGCATGGGTTAGCCTCGTTGCTGGCCTTAGAATACTTCGTTCTCTAATGGGGTTTGTGGATGAGTTGACCACGGCCAGCCTAGTCAGTAAGGATCGCACCTCAGTTGCGACAATCTCATAGTGCCGCTACATAGTCAAAGGTACCCGCTACACTTAGTCAAAGGCAATACGTAACGCTCTGCCACAGCAAGAGTCGCATGTGCGCCTACGGGAGCATCCAAGAACACTCCCAAAGCACATTGATGCCGGGCTGGTCTTTTTACCGGGCTAGGAACCGGCTGCCCACGGTGAGGTGTAGCAGGCTCTGGGCTACTTAATGGTAATGTCCTATCTAATGCTCCGGTACCTAGACATCTTTGCAGTCTCTAACACCAGGGGCGGGTGCCGGGGTACTTGGGTTCTTTAGAGACAAATGATGAGAAAACCTCATCGCGAACCCTTTCCCTTAGATATAATGGACTCACCTGAAATGGTTTCATGTCGGCTGTATGGCCTTCACTTAACCTCGTTTACCTTTGAGGAGATTGTCTCGTTGTCTCAGGTACCTAGACATCTTTGCAGTCTTTTACGCCGTAGCGGGTACCTTTGACTATGATACTTGGAACCCGATGCCCATTTCACAGCCCTCAGCATCTTAATGGGTCCTTTCACACCGAGGACTCACTCCTATCATAAAATTGTCGCACCGAAGTGCGATCTAAACTAAAGAGATTGTCGCACCGAGGTGCGATCTTTACTGATTAGAGTTGGCCGTGGTCAACTCATCCACAAGCTTCATTAAAGAACGAAGTATACTGAGATTTTTGGGCTTAAGCAACGAGGCTAACCCATGCTCTGTGTCCAGCTGAGAGTACAACCTCCTGGTTCGAGGACAACTTGTGAGGTAGTGGAGCGCGTCACCGACTCCACCACACTCACAGCTGCCGTTCCCCTCGATTCCGAACCTCTGGAGGTATGCGGGAAACCTGCCATGTCCCGTCACCAGCTGCACAATCTGCTTATCACTGACTCGGAGTTGTAACACCGGGTTGGGCAGGATCTGGTGCGTGAGCCTACCTTTGGCGTTCGAATGCCATCTCTCTTTCCACATCCTTAGACCTGAGTTCCGAAGCAACCATTTAATCCGTCTTCGAGAAGACGGCAACGGGTCCGTAACCTGCGGCAGCTCGGAAGCTCTTTTCGCTGCGTCATCCGCCAACTCATTTCCACAGATTCCTACATGGGCTTTAACCCAATGTAGGACGACTTCCCGTTCCATTTTTACCAGTCTGAGGGCTTCCTTGAGACCCTGGATCGTTAGGTGCTTATGGTCTGGATTCCCGAGGGCCTCCAGAACCGACCGAGAATCGGTGTAGATGTTAACTCTCGATGTTGTTGAGAGTTTTAAGCACCACTCAGCTGCCTTGAGCAGAGCGAGGGCCTCCGCCTGAAATACCGTATTATGGTCTTCCAGTCGAAAGAGCACCTCGTCCGTCTTGGCGCCGTAGTAACAAGCCACGAGGGCAGCCCCAACTCTATCGTTGAGGCCTGATCCATCTGTAAAGATCTCAATTCCATCCCCATCAGGCTCCGACAGAACGTGATCGAAGTGAAGTCGTTGTGACGGGTGTACGCTCCAGATGTTAAACTGGGCTTCCACATGAAGGTTCCTCTCTCCACTGACTAAGTCGGTGGAGGGCTCCAAGTTGTTATGGAGAAGGAACTTTGAATATTCAATGCTTGCCGCAATGTCTAAGGGTAGTACTCCTGAGATTACCTGCAAGGCCACCGTGGACGCGGTCTTGTAGGCCAGGCTCATCTTAACTAGCGGTCTTCTCTGCACCACGTTAAGGAAGTTCGAGAACGTTTTTGTTCTCAAACGGTGACCCCACGCTCCATGCCCATACACTGCAAACCTTTCTATGGCGCCCAGATAGATTCGTCGGAAGATTTCTGGGTGATTACCATACAGTTTGCGTGCAATCAGTGACAGCCTGTGTGTTAGAACGTCAACTTTCGTTCTAACTTCTAAGAAATGCTGATGAAAGGTCAGTGCCTTGTCCCATAACACTCCGAGGTATTTGACGGAGGGGACTACTTTGATTTCATCCCTGCCTAGTTGGAATCTGGGAGGATCATCGTACTTAAGTCTCCGCAAGTAGGTGATCGGCATACTGGCTGACTTATCTGAGCTAAAAGTCAGCTTATGGGTGCAACCCCACTGCCTGATCTTTTCCAGCGCACTGTTGCCTCTAACTTCCAGTTCACCCTTGTTCTCACCCCAAACTACTAGGGTGAGGTCATCGGCGTAAGCCTGGATGCAACATCCTTCCCCTAGGGGAAGGTCTAATAGAGAGTCCACTACAATATTCCAAAATAGGGGTCCGCTACAGGAACCTTGCGGGCATCCCCTGCTCATTGTGTACTCTCTATGTGCTGCTGGACTGGTGTAAAGTAACCTGCGGTTTCTCAAGTAGTCATTCACGAGCCGGAAAACGTTCATTGGGCAGTCCGCTCTGACCAGGTAATACAACACTGCCACGTACCACACACTGTCAAACGCTCCGGCGACGTCCAGCGAGATCACATTGACGCACTTCCTACCCTTAAGATGTTCTTGGATCTTAGTCCTCAAGGCATACTGTGCGAGTTCGCACGACTTCGATGGCCTGAAGCCATATTGCCTGGGATTTGTCATCGATCGCGAAGCGAGATGATAAAAGATCCTTTGGGATAGGAGTTTGTCAAGCACTTTGCTCATTGACGTGAGTAGGCATATCGGTCGATAGGCCTTCGGACTGGTCGGATCTTTATTGGGTTTGCTGAAGAGGATCAGCTGCCCTACTTTCCACTGGACAGGAAAGTGACCTATGCGCAGGCACTTGTTGTAAAGGAAGGTGAGTAGCCAGGGTGAGACCTTGTGGATCTCTCTGACTATTTCCAGATTTATGCCATCCACCCCCGGTGCCTTTCCTGATGCAAGTGAGCGAATCACCTGCATGACTTCGGTTTCAGTGAAGTCCGTGTCATCGTTGTCGCTGAGGTACTGTTGAACTGTTTCCCTCATTTGCATTTGAATGGGAGAGTCACTCCCTGGGTCATCCTGCGGGAATAACCCTGCGACGATGTTGTCGATGACACTGCGCATATTTTGTCCGGCATCGCCCTTCGAGTTGGTGACATTGCCTACCACGGAGGGTGTTGCTACTTTGTTCGCAGCTATGCGGTACGGTAACTGCCATGCTCCCTGGTTGGAGACCGTCTCACAGAACCGTTCCCAGCTGTTTCTCTTTTTTGTAAGCAGCATCCTTTTAAAGATGGCTGCCTCTCTCTGATATTGGCATTTTCGTGCAATCCTTTCAGACTGACAAGTCGTACTGGACTGATACCTTCGTCGTAGTGCTCTAACTTTCTTCCTCTGCACAGCTAGCTCCGTGTCCCACCATGGGACTCTCCGCTTATCGGAGTTTTTCCTTTTCAGGTGCTCTTCGCATGCTTTTTGGATCGTTGTTGTTATCCTACCCACGAGGTCTTCGACCTCACCCCAGAGATCTATTCGCGGGGGGGTGGTTTCCAGGGCGTTTGAAAATTTTCCCACGTCCCTGGCCACCCTAGCAATGCGGCATTTAGATAGATGGTACCTAGGTACCTTCTTAGCACATTTAGCATCGCCGATACAGTACTGGAGATAGTTGTGATCACTTGCCGTGTCCGTGATCACTGTCCAGGATTCTTTCGCATCATCGAGGGTCTGAGTTGCCACCGTTAAATCAATCCAGCTCCTCCCATTAGTTGTTTCAAATGTCGGCGGAGAGTTGGGATCGTTCCAGATAGAGAGGCAGTTACGAATGAGGAAGTCGACAAGAGTGTCTCCTTCCTTGTGGCTACGATGGTCCGTAAGCGATCGCTTCGGGCCCCACAATTCGTGATGGGTGTTAAAGTCCCCTCCTATCAGAATATCCTTGGTGTTGAATCTCTCCACCAACCGCTCCAGAGTGACAACGATCGAGTCGCTGCCTGAGCCGGGAGGAACATAGACCGACATCACAATGAGCTCTCTCTCCTCATCTGCGATTTCAGCTACTACGATGTTCCTGGAAAGGTATCTTGCAACCACATCTAAGCGGTTGTTATTTATTGCCACGGCGGCTTTGCCGCCTTCTGCCTGTAGGATTCTCCAGCAGCGAGGTAAGCCTGCTACAGCTCCCTGGTTCAGGTACGGCTCCTGAAGTAGGTAAACGCTATATGGTTCCCTACTGATGTGCTGGAGTTCGCACGTTGCCGCTTTGGACCGAGCTAAGTTTGCCTGCAAGAAGCTCCAGCCCTTTCTCTGCACGCCGACACTACCCATTAAGCGTGCCGAGCGTGCTTTTTAGGAGCTTTGGGTTTCCCCTTTTTGCTCACTACTTTTTGCCAGCCATGCTGGTCTTTTTCCTTCCCTTTGGGTGGAGGGCGTTTTTGTTTGCACTTCACCGCCAGGTGTCCGTATTTATTGCAATGAAAACACCTTTGTGGCGGGTGGTGCGGCCTGACTCTATGGGATTGAAACCCATAAAAGAGTCTTCCTTTCTCAAGGATGGCCTTATGAACAGGCGGTTCTGCGTCCACAACCCAGTGGACCGTACCGTCTTTGAGGCTTTTCCTCCCGGCAACTCTGATGGTGCCCTCAGGGAGTTCATTTGTTCGGCGCAGTTTATCTAAAAACTTTGCCTGCCTCTCCGGGTTCTCAGTTCCCGGTGCGTCGTAGAGGAAGATTTTTGGAAGTTTCTTCCTCTTTTCTGAAGCCTCGCAGATATCTTTCAACACGGCGTTGGTGTTAATAGCGGTGATTAACCGCTTCGCCATATCTGCTGTAGGCACCTCAACCACAACTCCCCGTTTTTCTATGGGGCGAGATAGGAGAACTTTAACTCCTATCTCTTCAGTTTTTATGGTACGACGTAAAGTTTTTAATAACCTCTCCGCAGAGTCGTTCTCGTCTTTGGGGACGATCCAGAGCGTCTGCTTCATTGGGGCCTTTTGTGCTTTGGCAGTATCATTCCCCTTTGCCTGTTTTCGGGGTGCTGGTGGTGGCTTCTTTGCCGCCATTGCAGCGTATGATCTGTCAGAGCTGGCTGTCGGTTGAGAAGCCGACTTCCTGCCTTTTTTCCTGTTCTCTTGAACAGGAACAACATCTTTGCTGTTCTCGCGAACAGTAGCAACATCAGTTTGACTGCTGGTGTTTGCAGTCTCAGCACGGGTTCTGTCATCTTCGACAGTCACAACATCCGTTTGAGTTCCCATCTCCGATTTGGATGTCCACTTGGGAACTCTGGCCTTCAGCTGTTGGAGTTCACACTCCGATTGCCAGAGGATCCCGGCCGCCTCTAGCAACAGCTGTTTTATTGTGACCTTCTGCCCTTCTTTCAGATCAAGGCCGTTTAGTACCGAGTCAACTCGGAACATGGCAGCTATGAACTTACTCGGGCTATTCTCGAGGATAAGCTTCCTCGGCCCTCTTCTCTTCTTCCTCGATTTCCTCAACTCAGCTTTTCTCGCGCTGAGTCTCAGAAGACCAGTCTTCCCCTGAATAGGGGAAGGAGTGCTGGTCCCCAGCACTGCCGGGCTCGAGTTTATTGAGGTGACCTGCCTCGAGGGCAGAGCATCCTCGTCAGTCTCAATGGTATTTAAGAACGTGTGCAACGCATACTCATTAATATTTTCTTTTGTAACCATGATTGATAAAGTATAGAAAGGGTTGGCCGTTTTTCTTTGCCCCAGGATGTAACGGCCAACTCACCCTGAGCCCCATTTTATCGTGTGAGGGTACCCTGCACTATCCCATGCATCCACCTGATGTCGCAGCGTGCCCCTTTCTTAAGCACGGGCCTCTATGGGCGGATTTCTCACTGCGCGCTATCCGGTTTCTGCCCGTAGGGATTGACAGGGACTCTTCAAGTGCTGAGCCCTTGAACCGTTGGATATGAGCCACACAACTTCTTGCACCTTCCAGGAGGTTTCCACTCCCCTCCCATACCCGAAGGGCTTCTGTTACCAGTGGCACCCAACCAGTCGGTTTCTAGGGAGCTGCCATTGAAGGCAGGTTGCCCCCCTTCCAGTGCCTTCCGCATCGATAACTCATACCCCACCTGCCTAGCTGTAGATCTTTGCAGGAATTTTACTGTTTTTGGCTTTTGATGTGGTGCTTAGAGATATGTTTCGCCTTTAATGAAGTGCCGAAAGCTGGATGAGCTTCTTGGTTATTTTATTATTTTATTCGGCTTTTTGAAAGGGGAAGTGGTACCCCACCGAAAAGGTAGACTATGCTATGTTCATCCAGATTAAGGATCTTAGTATCCTTTTTTAGTTTTAAGAATTTCATATAATTTTGAGTTAGAGTGACATATTTCCATTGGCACATACACATCGTCCTACCTCTCCACTTGGAACTTTTTTGGAGGGCAGCAATTAAAGCAAAACATTTTATCACTACTAGAGCGATAATAAAGATCGAATGCTCTGGCTGGGTAAAAAGCCCAGTCCATCTAGGGGATGTGTAAAAAGTCAAAATCCCCCTTTGTCTGTTCCTCGAGAGGTTCAGTTACTGGAGCAGGTCCATCCACTCGCCTAGACATCTTCTCAGTCTTTCTCGTCACGGGTTCCAGGGCTTGCAGGCTTTCCCTTTCCCACCGTGTCGGGTCCGTGGAGTCCCTATGTTCTGAATCGCTCTCCCTCCACCTCTCCCTCTTTATCCGGGCTTGAGACCGGCAGGACAAGTCCTGGCGAGGTTATTGTGCACTACAGGTAGGAAAGCGTTCGGTCAAAACTAACTAATACGCTCAACCGAGCTTCCAGGACGCACAAGCGAAGCGACTTGGTGCTACGAATTTTGGATACCTCCTTACTAATAATCAAACGCTTCAAAAATAACCCCACTTTCCGGGCGTGACAGATGCTGACTACCAACGAGCTGCGGGACGGCAAATCCTCTAGTTTTAGCGATTGAAGAAATGGCCCCCTTGTGTGCAATAGACTAGGGAATCAGATTACAGCGTTGCACGAGATCAAAACTTCAGCGTTAAATGTCGTACTGAGTATGATCTACACTGTCACTTTCGGGGAATATTATTCGATAAGTTTACCGAAATCATCTCGTCAGTTCTGTCCATCATATCCCAAAGGATAGCTAGACTGTTCAGCTAGAGCAGCGAGATCAAACCATCTGCTAGGTCTAGTTTCGAAGTCCACCCCCTGTCTTACAGCACCTGCTGAGATAGTTGAAGGCGTCTCTGTATTTTCCACACTCACAAGTATACTTGTACTAAACCTCTTCAGATACACTAGGAATCTGCCATGGCCAGTCATCAGTTGAATTATCCTTTTGTTTTTAACCCTGGAGATAGAGTTCCAGTTTAGGTAGAATTTGGTGCGTCCACTTGCCTTTGTTGTCATTTTGCCATTTCAGGTGCCACTTTCTAAGTCCAGAGTATTTGAGTAGCCTCTTCATCCTTTTTTTGGAAGTCAGTTGTCACATGCGGTAGTTGAACTGCTCTCATGGAAGCTTCATCCACCTGCTCATTTCCCATGTGCGTAAATGGGCTCTCACCCAGTACAAGCTGACTTCTCTCTCTGCTTTGACCTTTTGAAGGGCCGTCTTGATACTCCGTATCAGTTAATGTTTATTTTTGGGTTCTGCGAAAAAACCAGAACCAATCGGGATTCGGAACAAATATTAATTATCGGTGTTGTAGAGGATATATAAAACCACTCGATAGCCTTCAAGAGGGTTAATGCCTCTGCCTGGAAGACAGCAATATGGTCCTCTAGCCTGAAAAGCACCTCCTCTATCTTGCAACTGAAAAGGAAAACCCCAAAAGCGGCTCCTATTTTGCCATCTAGACCTGATCCCTCTGTAAATATTTTCAACACCGGTGTGACATATTCAATTTTTAAAAACAAACGATTTAATCTTAATGTGATACTTTTTTAAGATATTATCTGTTCGACTTTTAAAGGCAGACGATTTAATCTAATGTGATACTTTATTTAAGATATTACCTATTCTACTTTTAAAAGCAGACGATTTAAACTTAAAGTGATACCTTTTTCAGTATTCCTTATTAAGATATATTTTTTGGCAACACCAGATCATAGTTTTGATTTTAGATAATTTACTGGCAATGGATATGAAATTTAGTATCGAGTTTGATTCCAAGAGGTAAAGACGAATGTTGAAAAGTGGTGCTTGATTAAAATTGTGTCTTGAATTTATGCTTGAAAAGATGGGCGCAAATAAATGTGATGTCCTGAAAACAGGTCATTTTTATTAATAGTCTTCAATACAGTAACCGGATGCATCCGGTATTAGCAAATTATGGTCTACTTGAAGTCTTTTCGAAGGATGAAGACTCCAGATATTGAATGGAGTTTCAACTGTTACATTCCCTCCCTCATTGATCTCTAATATGTGGAGCTCCTTATTATTCAGGATAAAGAATTTCGAGTACTCCACATTTTGCCGCCATGTCTACAGGATGGTCTCCTGAGATTACTTGAAGAGCTACAGTTGAAGCAGTCTATAGGCTTGACTGATTACCACCACAAGCCTCCTTTGAACCACATTTAAGTAGTTCGAGAAGGCCTTATGCTCGAACCTGGGCCCTCATGCACTATGCCCATACACTGCAAATCTCTTTTTGGTTCTCAGATAAAGTCTACGAAGTTCTGGATTTCTACCATAGAGCTTGCGTGCTAGAGGAGATAGTCTATGAATCAACATGTCTATTTTGACACTTCCCTCCTTGAAGCGCTGGTGGAACATCATAGCGTTATTCCACGTTACTCCAAGGTACTTTTTTGACGGAACTATTTCAATTTTATCCCCATCAAAATAGAAGCATGATGGGTTGTCTAATTTGAGCTTACGCAGGCCCATTATCGACATGCAAAAGGTCTTATTGTTGCTGAATGAAAGTTTGTCGGTGACCCCTCCCCACTGCTGAATCTTGTCTAATGTATTATTGCCTCTTTCTTACAATTTCGCCTTGTTATCTCCCCGGAATAGTAGGGTGAGGTCATCGGAGTACGCTCGGATGCAGAAGCCCTTCCACTAGAGGGATATTCAGGATGGAGTCAGTGATGATGTTCCAGATTAGAGACAATTACAAGAGCAGTGTGGGCACCCATTACTCATAGAGAACTCCTTGATGATGCTGGACTTGCATATTAGGAATGGGGTACATCGCTGTAGTATTGTCCATTAATTTATTTTTTTTCCTTCTAAGTATGACATCCTTCGCTGTCCAAAAAATTGTTGCCGTAAGTTTTCCGGCTGATGAGATCATTTTCGCCTTCTTTGCAGCAAATTCAATGGAAACAACTCCCTGTTACGATTGTTCCTTGGTTTACGGTGTATAATAAATGAATTCAAGTGTTGTGGACGTTGACAACAGCGACGGTGGAGGTAACAAAAAAAAAAAAAAACTTATCAATGAAACAGTTTCAAACATGTTTTAGCGCCATTTAACAAATGGTAACACCAACTTGCCTTGGCAACGTCACAAATTTAATCAAAAACAGGTATATTTGAACCACCCTCGTAATTTCAAAATTCCTATAATTATTAAAGAAACTACAAAGTAATTATAAATTCAGAAATAATTACCGAAAATTCGGTGAAAAAAATTACCTTAATAAGGAAATGGAGTAAAGATTAATATTGACCAATAAGCATTTTTTCAATGAAAAAGAACAATTATCAGAAACTTTTTGGAAGTCAGCAAGTATCTATGATATATAGTTAACAGTTGAGTTGCAATCAATAAAGAACTCCAAATGATCAATGATGACAACGAATGATAAAAAGAATTTAGTTACTTACGCAAAAGCTGGTAATTAATCCACACGTAAGTGTGACCCAGTATGATCCATCCCATGCTAAGCGCCCGCAGTCCGTGCAAAGCTTTCAGCTCTTCAGAGCCCTTGGAGGCGCACATAAGCCGTTGGAAGTTGGTGATCGCAGAAAAACAGATGATCACTTTTCTACAAGTACCTAGAGAGTAAAATAAGCATAAGATAAGGACAATTATGATTAGTGCAGAAAGTGGAATACATAAATAGTCTTCATAAATAAAATTCTCTAGTCCTTTTTTAGAGAAATGTATCTCTAAAAAAGACAAATAAACATCACAAAAATAAGAAATAATGTATGAGTACAACCAATGGCCAAGCAAACGTTTATGTTGCTGTTGCTGTTAGGTGAAAAGGATTGACTTATTCACAAGAAATTAACGGTTATTAGAAGACAAAAATCGAAAAGAATTCATTTTAGAACATAAAGGTAGATCAATATTCTCAGTAAAATATATCATTCGGGATACTAATAGAATCCACAATACTAGAAGAGCTTTGACTTCGTCTTCCCATTAAATGTGTTCATTTCCTCACAAGAAGAAACAAGAACACTGTCTTAGGGCTTTTATCTCCGAAATCTGTTTCTTCTTTTTTAAGGATTACAAGTCAAGAATTACATGCCGCATCACAGTTAAAAAGAAAAAACACGCTGTGAATGTGGCAACCACCAAACGATGTATGATTTCATACTTAGCAAAAAATAAAACAGTAGAAAAATCGGAAACACTTGACACGGGCGGATCCAAAGCTCTTCTCGTAGTTGTCTATCTATATGAATACTATCTAGAATCTTCTACTTTACGCGAAGCTTCCACTTATGCATTAGACAATACTTGGAGGGGAATGTAGTGTATCTAGGGTCAAAATTTAATATATTGATTTAATGTATTTGAGTCATATATAAGTTTTAAGATATACTCTAAATAATTCTCATCTTTAAAACTTACATACTAAAGCTGAACAACAAAGGGGAGAGAGTGTGATTTTATTTTCTGAGAAAAATTAATTTCTGAATAGTTCACATTTTTAGCTAATTATCTACAAAAAAAAAAAAAAAAAAAATTAAAGATGGAATATTAAAAATATTACTTTTTTTGAATAATTATCGATATTTTTATCTAAATTTAAGAGTTTGTGGCCAATTGAATTCTTTTGTTCCAAGCTCTCATGAAGAAATAATAGAAAGATTAAAATGTTAACCAAAACTAGTTGCGTTTAAATGTATAGCTATAAAATATTATACACTGTAAACTTCTAGATGTTGTTAGAATAACTGAAAAATTTGCTAAAAATACATACATTATGTCAGAAGCAATTTTTACAAAATAAGCTTAATTTTAACAGAGAAACACAAATACTTTTAAAAAGGGAAGTATAAGTTACAAAAATAGTAATCGAATCAAATAAACTTTATATTGTTCATCACTTACTCAGTTTCTCATAAGGTATATTCCTTGAATGATAATCTACGATAGAACCAAGAATGCAAGCAAATAGAAGAAAACTCAAAATAGATCTATAAAAAAAATCAGATTTCAAATTGGATAAAATATTTTTTGAATAACATGACATAAAAAGTATAAAAGTAGCTGAATATTCAACTAATTCTTCATTTAAAAAAAATTCATTGTTTTCATTTCCTAACCCAATTTTCCTTTTTGAAATAGAGGAAAAATCACTTCCTATGTCAAATGATGTGTTTTTTAAAATTTAAATCTATTTACATACTGAAAATTTATCAATAATATGTGATTATTAAAAAATTGATTTTCAATAAGCTTTAAAAACTATTTTGATTTTAAGCATCAAAATCAACTTTATTCTAACATAACACATTTATTAACGAATAAATTTTTGAATTCATTTTTAGTGTTCGTTATGAAGAGAAGCATTTTAAAATTAAATTCATGCTTCTTTATCAATGCACTGAAGTAATTTCTATAAAATATAAAATAGAATAGAAACATATCGTTCGTTACATTATCTATTATTAAGGATGCTAAAGATTCTAAGGAATCTAAAGATTTTAGAATGATTAAATTTGAATCATTTCCATGAGTACATAATTTTCCTCTCATAAGATTTGAAACGCGTTTCGCTTCACCCTGTCTAAACAATTCAAAGCATACTATTATTGTTTAGAAAGTCATAATAAATCGTATTTGAATATCTCTACCTTTATTGATTCTATGCTTCAGATTTATAATAATTCACTTCAAATGAATAAAGTTTGATTTGTTGAAATGTCATACTTCTTTCGGAAAGCATAAACTTTAAAATTTGGAATACTTTGAACTTCAGTGCTGTCAAATCTATAATTACAACTATGAGGATGTAATTATATATTAATATTTATTATTTATTTCAATAATTTCAACTATAATATTTCAATAATTTCAACTAAAATAAATTTGACACTAACTAATGGATTAGGAAGTTGATTTGGAAGCAATTTGCTACCCAATCAAAATTTGATTGTTGCCCCAACGAATTGTCGTCATCATGTTGAGTCGGGTGGTTACTTTCAATAAAATTCATCCTTCTTCACCGGAAATCAAGCAGCAATCAAAAATGGGTTGCTACTGGTGAATCTTCCCAATAGAAAATAAAGACTGTCTTGTAGGCCAGAAAACATGCATATGTCGATAATTTTTTGTAATGTGAAGGGCATGATGATCACTGATTTCATAGAAAAATCAAAATTGATCAATACACGTTCTTCAATAAAGTACCCATTTCCCATTCCACGTGACCCATTTGCCATTCTTAACACGGGTATTTTTTAACCGCCTTCATACAAGTGCTTTCTAGCATCTTTATACAACGTTCACATTAAATGATCTATATTTTTTCAGACAATAATTTCAATATTTCTTCAATAACATGTGCATTTTATGTAAAATAGAATCTCAAGCTTTATTATTGTACGATCGACAAAAATTACAATGCACTACAAAAACGAAAAAAAAAAAAAAAAAAAAAACACAGTAAGGATAAGCAAACTGAACCACATTTAAGGGATGCTTTTCTCTTTTGACTCATAAAGATTATTATAAGACTTCTTAATCTAATTCCATTCATTTATTCCTTTATACTCAAACACCTTTTACAACCTGTGATTTCTAATAAATGCACAGTACATGTTTTAATTATCAACAAGGGAGGAAATATAGAAAACTTTCAACATCAAGAAAATAAGTAGACTTTTTAAAGTGTTTGTTTCTGATTTTCTTAATATTATTAAGTTTGCGCTATGTATAAATTGATTGGTTTGATTAACGTAACACTACGAAGTAACTCGAGGGCTATTAGCGACAATCCTCGTAATTTTAATTAAACCTCATAAACACCTGAAGAAGACACCTGAGCTGGCACCTCTCTCCTAACTTCCATCCTTCCCCAACGGGGGGACTTTCAATCTCGACAGATTCAACGTGATTCAGTGCCGGCTACGTGGTAGGTATTTAGTGGCATCAAGGCTCGAACCCACGACTCGACAAAAACCGCCGTCGAGAGTCTGTCATCATGATCACTAGGCTTCCATGACCTCTGTATATAAATAAACAATATTAGAGCTTCACATCATTGCATTTAAAGTTATACAAAGAACCTCTTTTTACTCGAATTCAAAATTGCATGAATTAAGATATCAAAAGCTGTTTTTTTATACTTGATTTCATTCATTGTTACGCGACCAAACTAAAGTCAAAGTTAGGAAAACTTCGTAATTAACTCTAAAAACTGTTATCGTTTATAATCCTAACAAATATAATGGGTTTTCTACTCTTTTTTTTTTTTATTATTATTTTGCAAGTATTTTAGGTTTGGAATCATCTTCCCTTTTTTAATAGAGAAGTTCTTGTTACGCGAACTCCCCTTACGCCTAAAATTTTTAGCAACGCTAAAAAACGCTTTTATCTGTCGCTGAAAAGATTTAGGTGTATTAAAAAGTGAACATACATTACGGCAATATGAACAGGTTTAAATGTGATCGTTTCTTCTTTGACATAACATTGAGGAATCTGAATATCCATATCGACGGCACCGCTAACTGTAAGAGAAGAAAGAAAGGGAAACGTTGAATCACATGGGAGATAATAAAACAAAAAAGTTGCCGAAGATAAGCAAGATTATTAATAGGTTTTATGTTTTGTTTTATTTCAGAGGAATTTCTTCACCTGTTGGTGATACATATATATATATATATATATATATATATATATATATATATATATATACACTAGCTGATACCAGCCCGCTTCGCTGAGAAGAATATAATATTATATTTTGAACCTATACGTAAAATATCAAGAAAATTTTCAATTTCTAAACGATAATGATAATCTAAATTTAAAATTTTAAGAAATTGATTATCTGTAATAATGGTTATCCAGAACTTCTCAGTGGTATTTCGCTTATATATATATAGATAGATTGCCTTGCGTGTGCGCTACTCCTAAAGAAGTCGTCATTTTAGTATTTTTCAAAATCCCGCTAAGTTTTGGAGCTAAATTACCCTTTCACCAACCGTGGGGTAAGAAACTCATTTATTTCTATCGCTAAATATGTACGTTTCCTATATTCGACATGCACGAAATTTCACATAAAGAGCCCATTCGCCAAAATCTTGCCAATCCTCCTTCAGCGTTTCAATATTAATTATTTGATATTTTTCCATTTCTCATGTGCAAATCTCACCAAGTAAACTTAATTGGTGACACAATACACAGTATACATATAAAAAATATATATCCGTTTGGCGTCGGTCATGTCATTTTTGGCGATTAAGTAGCCAAAAATTACTTAACCGATGGATAAGAGTAGATTAACGGATGAAAATTACATTTTGGATATGACTTCCGTAAAATCCGTTCTTAGTGAGTGTCTACATCGCAAAATGAGTAACTATGCTAAATTTCAAGTCAATCGGTTGCATAGTCTTAGATATCTCGTGATGAGTTAGTCAGTGGTATTTAGCTTATATATATATATATATATATATATATATATATATAGAAAGAGGAGAGAAATATTATTACTTGCAAAATGTATATTTCATTTTCAATTACATTAAATAAAAATGGTGAAAGTTGCGAAAATGATACACGTATTATAATGGTCAAAAAGTAACAAGAATGCTTTTTTAAAATACGTATATCATCATGAAACTTTTAACAAATATTTTTCCATTTACATAAACATGAGACAACATTCAAGAATTTCTTTCATTTTATCGCCGGAAAATAAATGTGATTTTAATGAGAGGAGAATTTTTACTTCGTTGATTTTTCAAAATGTTAAATGCAATTGAGTAAATAACATGCATTAAATTTTGTTTCTGCAATGGAATTTATGTTATGAACAAATCTAAAATATTGCAAAAATCTTTTAAATTCGACTGCTTATCAAAAACGACAATATTTCATTGGTATAAGAAATTTGAAGAAGATAGAAAATCCATTTTAGAGCATTCGTGATCTGGTTGAAAGTCAACTTTCAATAAAACATGTTGATTAAATCAGAGAATTGGGGCTTAATGGTCGTCCTTTAACAATTAGAGGTATTATTGAAAAGGTCTCTGTACCATTTCGTTCCTGTTGAGCTATTTCGAAAGATCATGAAGGTTTGCAACGTGTCGTTTCCGAAATTGCTCCCTCAAAACTTTTAGTTTGTTCCAAAAACATCAACGTGATGCTTTCTCAAAGCATTTCCTTTTCAAATGCATTATTACTGGTAGTGAAATTTGGCTATATACTTTTGACACAGAAACAGCTCAAAAATCAAAAGAATAGCGCTTGAAAGGTGCAGCAAGTCGAAAACGATCTGAATTATGGCGAGATAACTCAATGGGTTTTGCATCAATGTCTTCTAACAACACCATTATTGCTTGCGGTTTTCTTAACAAAGAATTCTACAAATGCGGAGCAACAAATATCGTACTCACCTAATATGATTCCACGTGAGTGCTTTCATATTTCTATCCGCTGCATGTGTCTCTTCGTGGTCACTGTTTTCAGTGCATTGATGCAATAAAAGAAAATTCGAAGCGAACCTTGAAAGGGGTTTCACAAGAACGATTTCAAGGCATGCTTTGAGGATTGGAGAAAAGGTTGGCTGAAGTGCATTGAAATCGGAGGAGATTGTTTTGAAGGAGATGTAACAAATTTTGACCCATGAACAATATACTTTATTTTATGATAGTATTATGGGTACTTTTTGATCACAGTAATATAAATAACTATATAATTTGATACATTCGTTATCGTTAGTTTTGTTATGATTCGCTCATCGATTTTCATACATCTTGATTTGACACTTTTCGTTGAAAATTCATAAGAAAATATGGTGAAATGGTTAGTGAAAAACGTTGGAGGATCTAAAAAACAATCTGAAGGAATTTATTCACCAAGCAATCCATGTTGAAATGTATGCAGCTCAATTTTATTGTGAATATGATGGTATGATATGAACTGAAAACCATGTCTAACGGTATTTAATGAGATAAGACTTTTTGTATGATATATGATTTCAAAATTTTAAAATTTTTCTAATTACTACAATATGCAAATATTTTTATTTTATTTTTCACGAAGAGTCATTTTCGAACCAGTTCATTATAAAGCGAAGGACTTTAAAGTTTAATAAAGTAGAATAGTGTATTGTTATAATTGCCTCGTCAGATTATTGTCCATAACCAGATGGATTTGTCTTTGTTGGTAAACCCACATCTGTTTGTCAAAATTCTTAGTTTGCCAACAGTATTTCCGTTTTTTACCCAAGAATTTCTGCCCCTGGAGAAATAAACTACTTTTAAATTTTTTATTTGTTTCTTAATGGCAAATTCAGAGAAAATCTACATGGAATTGAAGAGTTTTGGGCATTTAGTTACACTAATATAAATTCATTTCCGCTACTCAACAAATTGCAAGCAACAAAAAGTTAAAAGAAATTCCCGAAACTGAAGATCCATAACTGAAAAATTAATTGTAAACAGAATAACTGAAGAATACCTTTATGATTCTGAAAGACTATTCAAAGTTTGAATTAGACTACATTTTTCGACAAAATTCAAAAATTTCAGTTGTATTAAAGCCATTTTGTTTTCAAAAAGTTTAAAACTTTCAATTCGATCTAACGTCGGGAAATTTAAGTTGAATCAAAAACATTGGTGCGTTCCTTATTTTTGATGAGCATTAATAAAAAAAATCCCTCTGAAGCGGTAATATTCTCAGGCTAAATCTTTCTGTCTTCTAATGAAGATTTAAATCAGTAAATTTGATTTTATGTGATACGACTCTATTATAATAAGACCTTCATTCGAAAACTCATTTCTAGAAAGAAGCATTTAAAGCAGTTTTCTGAAGCATTCTTCAGAAATAGAAATTAACCATCCTTAAAGAGTTCAATTTTATTGTTTGTGAAGTAATTATCCCATTAAATGGAAGTTTTTACAACTACAAAAGGATATCGTTAAGTTTTAATTATTATTAAGAAATAACCAAGATATCGGGATGAAATTTATTCTATCAATTCATTTATTTTTATGAACATAATGCTGTAAATTAAGGCTGTTAATGTTGATTTGTTTGGCTTCGAGAAGTCGCAGTTTGAAGAAACCGGAAGTATGGAGAAGATAGGGTTTAATATGTTGAGTTCTGCAATAATTACCTTTGAAAGGTCAACAACAACAAAAACCCGC
>BMAW01079771.1:16183-100487 GCA_019974015.1 Nephila pilipes | reverse complement strand
TGTTGTTAGGTGAAAAGGACTGACTTATTCACAAAAAATTAATGGTTATTAGAAGACAATAATCGAAAAGAATTCATTTTAGAACATTAAGGTGGATCAGTATCTCAGTAAAATATATCATTCGGAATACTAATAGAATCCACCATACTGGAAGAGCTTTGACTTCGTCTTCCCTTTAAATGTGTTCATTTCCTCACAAGAAGAAACAAAGAACACTCTCTTAGGGCTTTTATCTCCGAAATCTGTTTCTACTTTTTTAAGGATTACATGTCAAAAATTACATGTCGCATCACAGTTGAGAAGAAAAAGCATGCTGTGAATGTGGCAACCACCAAACGATGTATGATTTCATACTTAACAAAAAATAAAACAGTAAAAAAATCGGAAACACGTGACACAGGCGGATCCAAAGCTCTTCTCGTGGTAGTCGATCTATTTGAATAGTATCTATTGTAGAATCTTCTACTTTACGCGAAGCTTCCACTTATGCATAAGACAATATTTGGAGGGGAATGTAGTGTATCTAGGGTCAAAATTTAATATCTTGATTTAATATATTTGAGTTATATATAAGTGTTAAGATATACTCTAAATAATTCTCATCTTTAAAACTTACATACTAAAGCTGAACCACAAAGGGGAAAGAGTGTGATTTTATTTCCTGGGAAATTAATTTCTGAATAGTTCACATTTTTAGCTAATTATCTACAGAAAAAAAAATTAAAGCTGGAACATTAAAACTATTATTTTTTTTTGAATAATTATCGATATTTTTATCTAAATTTAAGAGTTTGTGGCCAATTGAATTCTTTTGTTTCAAGCTCTCCTGAAGAAATAATAGAAACATTAAAATGTTAACCAAAACTAATTGCGTTTAAATGTATAGCTGTAAAATATTATACACTGTAAACTTCCAAATGTAGTTATAATAACCGAAAAAGTTGCTCAAAATACATACATTTTGTAAGAAGCAATTTGTACAAAATAAGCTCAATATTACCAGAGAAACACAAATATTTTTAAAAATGAAAGTATAAGGTATAAAAATAGTAATCGAATCAAACAAACTTTATATTGTTCATCACTTACTCAGCTTCTCGTAAGGTATATTCCTTGAATGATAATCTATGATAGAACCAAAAATGCAAGCCAATAGAAGAAAACTCAAAATAGATCTATAAAAAAAACCAGATTTCAAATTGGATATAGTATTTTTTAAATAACATGACATAATAATATTACAAAAGTAGCTGAATATTTAACTAATTCTTCCTTTTAAAAAAATTCATTGTTTTCATTTACTAACCAAATTTTTTTTTTAAATAGAGGAAAAATCACTTCCTACGCCAAATAATGTGTTTGTTAAAATTTAAATCTATTTACTTACTGAAAATTTAGCAATAATATGTGATTATTAAATATTGATTTCGATTAGCTTTAAAAACTATTTTGATTTTAAACATCAAAATCACCTTTATTCTAACATAACACATTTATTAACGCATAAATTTTTGAATTCATTTTTAGTGTTCGTTACGAAGAAAAGTATTTTATAATTAAATTCATGCTTCGTTATCAATGCACTGAAGTAATTACTATAATATATAAAGAAGAATAGAAACATATCTTTCGTTACATTACATTCTCTATTGGTAAGGATGCTAAAGATTCTACTAAAGATTTAAGAATGATTAAATTTGAATCATTCCATGTGTACATAATTTTCCTCTCATAAGATTTGAAATGCGTTACGTTTCACCCTGTCTAAGCAATTCAAAGCATACTATTATTGTTTAGAAAGTCATAATAAATCGTGTTTGAAGGTCTCTATCTTTATTAATTTTATGCTTCAGTTTTATAATAATTCACTACAAATGAATAAGGTTTGATTTCTTGAAATGTCATACTGCTTTCGGAAAGAATAAGCTTTAAAATTAGAATACTTCGAACTTCAGTAATGTCAAATCTATAATTATAACTATGAGGATGTAATTATAGATTATTATTTATTATTTATATCAATAATTACAACTATGAGGATGTTTCAAAAAGTTCTTATTTTTTGATAACAGGTAGAGTTCTTAAGGCGAGTTGGGATTTTCATTCTGTGCTGCCATCTGTTGAAAGGCACCAAAATAAATTTGACACTAACTAATGGGTTAATTTTGATTTGGAAGCAATTTGCTGCCACAACGAATTGTCGTGCGTCATGTTATCGTTTATAATCCTAACGAATATAATGGATTTTCTACTCTTTTTTTTTTTTTTTTTTTTGGCAAGTTTGGAAACATCTTCACTTTTTTAATAGAGAAGTTCTTATTACGCGAACTCCATTTACGCCTAAAATTTTTAGCAACGCTAAAAAACGCTTTTATCTGTCGCTGAAAAGATTTAGGTGTTTTAAAAAGTGAACATACATTACGGCAATATGAACAGGTTTAAATGTGATCGCTTCTTCTTTGACATAACATTGAGGAATCTGAATATCCATGTCGACGGCGCCGCTAACTGTAAGAGAAGAAAGAAAGGAAAACGTTGAATCACATGGAAGATAATAAAACAAAAAAGTTGCCGAAGATAATCAATATTAATAATAAACAGAAAGAGGAGAACAATAGTGTTAATTGCAAAATGTATATTTCATTTTCAATTATATTAGAATAAAAATGGTGAAAGTTGTGAAAACGATACACGTATTATAGTGGTCAAAAAGTAACAAGAATGCTTTCTTTAAAATACGTATATCATCATGAAACTTTTAACAAATATTTTTCCATTTACATAAACATGAGACAACATTCAAGAATTTCTTTCATTTTATCGCCGGAAAATAAATGTGATTTTAAAGAGAGGAGAATTTTTACTTCGTTGGTTTTTCAAAATGTTAAATGCGATTGAACAAATAACATGCATTAAATTTTGTTTCTGCAATGTAATTTACGTTATTAACAAATCTGAAATATTGCAAAAATCTTTCAAATTCGACTGCTTATCGAAAACAACAATATTTCATCGGTATAAGAAATTTGAAGAAGATAGAAAATCCATTTTAGAGCATTCGTGATCTGGTTGACCGTCAACTTTCTATAAAACATGTTGATTAGGTCAGAGAATTGAGGATTAGTGATAGTCCTTTAACAATTAGAGGTATTATTGAAAAGGTCTCTGTACCATTTCATTCCTGTTGAGCTATTTCGAAAGATCATGAAGGTTTGCAACGTGTCGCTTCCGAAATTGCTCCCCCAAAACTTTTAATTTGTTCCAAAAACATCATCGTGATGCTTTCTCAAAGCACTTCCTTTTCAAATACATTATTACTGGTAGTCAAATTTGGCTATATACTTTTGACACAGAAACAACTCAAAAATCAAGCGAACAGCGCTTGAAAGGTGAAGCAAATCGAAAACGATCTGAATTGTGGCGAGATAACTCAATGGGTTCTGCATCAATGTCTTCTAACAACACCATTATTGCTCGCGATTTACTTAACAAAGAATTCTAAAATGCGGAGCGACAAATTCCGTACTCACTTATATGATCCCACGTGAGTGCTTTCGTATTTCTATCCGTTGCATGTGTCTCTTCACGGTCACCGTTTTCAGTGCATTGATGCAATAAAAGAAAATTCGACGCGAACCCTGAAAAGGGTTTCACAAGAACGACTTCAAGGCGTGCTTTGAGGATTGGAGAAAAGGTTGGCTGAAGTGCATTGAAGTCGAAGGAGGTTATTTTGAAGGAGATGTAACCAATTTGGACCCATGAACAATACACTTTATTTTATGATAGTATTCTGGGTACTTTTTGATCACAGTAATATAAATAACCATATAATTTGATATATTCGTTGTCATTAGTTTTATACAGATTCGCTCATCGATTTGACACTTTTCGTTGAAAATTCGTAGGAAAATATGGTGAAATGGTTAGTGAAAATCGTTGCAGGATCTGAAAAACAATCTGAAGGATTTTATTCACCAAGCAATCCATGTCGAAATGTGTGCAGCTCAATTTTATTGTGGATATGATGGTATGATATGAACTGAAAACCATGCCTAACGCTATTTAGTGAGATAATTTTAAAGACTTTTTTGTATGATATATGATTTAAAAATTTTCTAATTACTACAATATGCATATATTTTTATTTTATTTTTCACGATGAGCCATTTTCGAACCAGTTCATTATAAAGCGAAGGACTTAAAGGTTTAATAAAGTAGAACAGTGTATTGTTATAATGGCCTCGTCAGATTACTGTCCATAACCTGATGGATTTGTCTTTGTTGGTAAACCCTCAACTATTCATCAAAATTCTTAGTTTGCCAAAAGTATTTCCATTTTTTACCCAATAATTACGGCTCCTGGAGAAATAATTTTTAATTTTTTATTTGTTTCTTAATGGCAAATTCTGAGAAAATCTGCATAGAATTGAAAAGTTTTTGGCATTTAGCTACACTAATATAAATTCATTTCCGCTACTCAGCAAATTGCAAGCAACAAAAAAGAAATTCCCGAAACTAAAGACCCATAACTGAAAAATTAATTGCAAAAAGAATAACTGATGTACAGCTTATGATTCTGAAAGTGTATTCAAAGTTTGAATTAGACTACATTTTTCGACAAAATTCAAAAAGTTCAGTTGTATTAAAGCCGTTTTATTTTCAAAAAGTTTAAAACTTTCAATTCGATCTAACGTCGGGAAATTTAAGTTGAATCAAAAACATTGGTGCGTTCCTTATTTTTGATGAACATTAATGAAAAAAAAATCCCTCTGAAGCGGTAATATTCTCCAGCTAAATCTTCTTGTCTTCTAATGAAGATTTAAATCAGTATATTCGAATTTATGTGATACGACTCTATTATAATAAGACCTTCGTTCGAAAACTCATTTCTGGAAAGAAGCATTTAAAGAAGTTTTGAGAAATATTCTTCCGAAATAGAAATTAACCATCCTTAAAGAGCTCAATTTTATTGCTTGTGAAGTAATTATCCCATTTAATGGAAGTTTTTACAACTACAAAAGGATATCGTTAAGTTTTAATTATTATTAAGAAATAACCAAGATATCAGGATGAAATTTATTCCATCAATTAATTTACTTTTATGAACATAATGTTGTAAATTACGGCTATCAATGTTGATTTGTTTGGTTTCGAGAAGCCGCAGTTTGAAGAAACCCGAAGTATGGAGAAGATAGAGTTTAATCTGCTGAGTTCTGCAATAATTACCTTTGAAGGGTCAAAAAAAAAAAAAAAAAAAAACCGCAGGGAGAAATATGTAGCTCTCGATTATTATTATTATTATTATATATAGAAAGAGAGAGAGAGAGAGAGAAAACTCTGAACTCTTAAGAACAATAAATAAATATTAAATTTTTATCTCACACAATTATAAATTAGTTACAATTAAAACTTCACTAGATTGTGGGTTATTTCATTCTACGTCTCCTTGAAAGCAATAAAATCAACATTAGTAGGAGCAATTTAGAAACATTATGCACATGAGAATAAATTAATATGTAGAATAAATTTTATTCAGATATCTCGGTTATTTCTTAGTAATAATTAAAACTTGGCGATAAGCACTCGTATATGGCTTAAATATTTGGAAAACTAAATTTTGAACAATTTTAATTTTTTTTTTATTTAAACATTGTTCTGTTCTCGAAAAGGGTATCGTTATACTTTGCCGAAATTCAATTAAAAAAAACTCTCAAGGAGAAAAAGGAAACATCTAAACAGGAAGAAGAAAGTGACCAAATACTAAAATTTTGTAATTCAATAGTTTTGAAATCTTTCCAAACAATAAATAGTTCTTAATGCATCAGTTTTGATATCTTTAAATTCAATAAATTGCAATGTAATAGTTTTGAAATCTTTCAATTCAATAAATTGCAATGTAATAGTTTTGAAATCTTTCAATTCAATAAATTGCAGTGTAATAGTTTTAAAATATTTTAATTCATTTTCCTCAAATCAGCTTTTTCAATATTTTCAAGAAAATCTCACAACGTGCTGTTCAATAACTGTACAGTAAAGCAATAATTTTCAATGACATTTGGTGCATTAGTTTTTAAATATCGTTCACGGGACTTCATTTAAAAAATAAATAAAACAACTTTTTGTACGAATTCTACGTCGTATGAAAAATGTTTGAAATCCATATTTTTCATGAATCCCATTCTAATTCCTGAGAAATATGATTTATACTTTTTAGGACAATCCAAACCTTATATTTGTGAATTCATTTGCTAATTTTTAAGTGAATCTATAAAACAATTTTTTCATTAGAAACTTTCTGATGCTCAGTTATTTTTTTTATCGAAATTTGTGCACATATTTGGAAAAAACTGGTTCAAATGACATGTTTACGTTTTTTTTTTAAAGTTTTTTAATATAACAGTTTTTTTTTAAATAGAATATCAATTTTTCTAAAACTTTACTCCGAAAGCAGCCACATACCATACATAATGAGCTCCCCAGAGAAGAATGTATCAAAATTTCCTTACTTCTTTTGACTATTGACTGCATGTCTTGTAGAGAGCACGTTGATGGGACACACACTCCTAGGCGGAACTTCAGGTAATTGAACGCTGCTCCAGCAATGTGGATCTCCTTCCCAATCTATGTAAAATCGGTGCTAATAATCATGTAACGTAAAATAAAGCACAAAAATGTTTTATAATCTAAAACATTTAATTAATAACTGTTTATAATAAAATATAATAAAGAGTTTCATTTCACACATGATACTATTTAAACAATTATATTACAGCTAAAAAAAAAGAAACAAATTCATTATAAAAACAGAAATTACGTTCCCAAATAAAAAAGTTATTGTACGTTTAACACTTTAAATATTTTGAAATTCTTTTGACTATTTCTGTTCCAGGGGGAAAAAATGAGGAGATTCAATTGGAATAGCAGCATTTCAATTAATTGCATTGAATCTATGGGGTTAAAAAACATAGTAAACCAAATCGAATGGAATGGAGAATTTCAAAAGGAACTGAACTCTTGATTAGGAGATTAAAATTAGATTATATTTATTAAGTCGTTTTCTCTAAATAATAGGTTAAATGTTTCTACAAAAATTTCCATCGGGAAATTAGAGCTTATATGTAAATTCGAAACAAAAATATCTTCTCTGTGTCTTACATTGTCCAGAGGTCCTGCGTGAGAGTTCTTAGCCATCGAGAAATTGCTGGGAGTGGGTAGCATATGTGGTCTCGCTTCAACGGCACAATACTGACCCCGAAACTCAATTCCTCCGTTTCTCTTGGGAAGTTCCGTGTCCAGGCATTGATCAAAACCACCAAAGTCAGCCACAGTACCCTCGAACAATCCAGCTGCAGGCTTGGAGGTTGCATCCAGCACTGTCATGAGAGGGAAAAAAAGAGTATTCATACATTTTTCTGCATAACATTTGTCTTAATATGCTTAGTTCTTATGCGTAAATTAGTTGCTCGATACTGGAGTTACAAAAAGCACCTTTTTAGCCAATTATTATCGAGCCCTTATCAGGATAACAAAAAGCTCAATTAAATTGAATCATTGACACTATTTTCCATAGCTACCCTTTTTTAAACTGTAGATTAGCTTTCGAAAGAGTTCGCTTTTACTCCAACGTTATTTCTCTCATTTTCACAATCAAAGTTTTTTCATAAATAGAATTACAATAGTAAATAGAAATATTTCTTGGACATAATACGAACAATGTATGTATAATTAAATAACACAGGTAAAAAACGAGTTTTTAAACATGGGTCGCCTGTCAGTGTAACATTCATTTTCAGTAACAATCACTTATCTTGAAGATGGGGAGCATTGTTACGAATATGAGTTGATGCTTCCCTGCAACGCTTTTCTTTTCACGGAAAAGATGGATTTGCAGAGATGTCACCAGTTGACAATAGAGAGTTTAAGCAGTGGCCGCGGCAGCCTAGAGGATAAGGCAGTGGCCGGCGGTTTTCGTCGAGTCATAATTTCGAGCCTGATGCCACTAAAGACCCGCCGTGTAGAGAAGGGGCTGATGCACGTTAAATTTGTCGGGGGCCCAAAGTCTTCTCGTTGGCATGGTGTGGAAGTTAGGGGAGGGGGGCAGCTCAGGTGTCGTCCTCGTCACTTGATCGAGGCTCAAAATTATGAGACCCGTCGCCAATAGTCCTTGTTGCTCCTAGTACAATGTTAATTTACCAAACAAAGAGTTTAAACAATAACCCCTTCTTCTTGGTGACCATTTGATGGCTTGGCTAGAAACGGCGTAAAATTTAATTATTTAAATAATTAGTTTTGATCAATTAATCTTATTAATATAATTAAATTATCGTATTATCATCCAAAATAATCATGTATAGAAAATTTCTGTTCAATATGAGAGCTTTAAATTGTAAGAAAAAAGCTTTCAAAATTTTGACCCTGGCATACAATGTGAATAGAAGAAAACCCACTAAAAGGGGAGGATCCTTAATAATTACCGCGATTGTAATCTCAATCAGGAAAAATTTAAATCATTGCTAATTATTCAAAAGAAGCTAGATTATATTAATGGATAAAATCTACTAATTGACAAATTAATTAACTTTTAAAAAAAGAAATTTTCCATTACAGATAGCAATGCAGAATGGATCACTAAGAATGCTCTAAAAGACCACTACGGTAGTAATAGCAGATCTGCGGAAATAACACACACACATATACCCCCACACACAGACAGACAGAGAGAGAGATTCTACGATGGTGGGGCTGATATTAAAGACAAACTCAAACCTGATTTAAATCCACTTTGAAAAATTATTTCAAATAATTATAACTGTTTGATACTTTTTAGATTCGGTTGCGTGTGGCCGCAGTACCAAGCGGTCAGGGTCGGGCACTCGGGTTCGAGTTCTGTTGGCACTTAATACTCGCCGTGTAGCGGGTCTAATAAAAGTTAATCTGGTCGAGGTCCCACGTCCTCCCATAGACGTGGTGTTGAAATTTAGAGAGGGAAGTGCCAGCTCAGGCATCGTCTATGCCACTTGACTGAGATTCAAAACGACGGTCGCCCTTGTGTTATTTCAAAGTGCGACGTTAATAAGAAAACGTTTCACAGGTTCGGACACGTAAATGGATTTGTTCCACATACATTATAATTCAGACGTTGAATTTTGAATATTCGAAAATTCGAATAAAACCAATATGATTTTCTTCATCTTCTGACTCTTTAAAAATTATTAGCTGAAAATTATTCACTAGTAATAAAGTGATTGATTGACAGAAATATAATCGGGAAGTACAACTTCTCAAGTTGAAAATCTGAGAAATCCTGAAGTTCCATAAAAAGAAACTGCTCCTTTACTCTTAATTGAACCTATATGGGTTTATTTCCTAAGAATTTTGAAATTACTGTTAACTTCCAAAATTTATAATTTCAGACCTCGTGTAATATCTAAAAAGCATTTCCCCCTTTAATATATATTATTTTTTTCACATATCTTTGTCCTTACTAATATAAATCTCTCCGTTCTATATTATAAAAAATACCAATCGATTCTTCTGAAACGAATAACTGATAATATTAATTATCCCTACTGCTTTATGTTTTTAATTTTAACATACTTATATAAATTACTTTCTGTTTGGGGTTCTTAATAATTTTAAGTGTTATACGTCATACTTAAGAATTACCCAACAACGAAATCTGCATCCGTTTCAATCTCTTTCATTAACTAGAAAGTTCACGGAAAAAGTCGCAACTGTTAAGAAATTTCAAATGAATAGATGTTAGACAACGTGTTATTTGCTAAATTATTCTTATAATCGTTTCTTTGTCTCACTAAACAAAACTAAGCGAAGGTGAACAACATATCACTCATTTTACAGGTTTTGAAATTCGAAGCTAATGTTTATTTTCTGTTAACTTCTTTCGTTCGTTTTTCCATCCAATTATCAAGAAGACATTGTATAACATTTAAAGATTTGAGACAAAACGAGCTGCAAAAGAAAAACATTTCAATGTTCCTTTAAATTAGCGTGTAACGATTTATAATGCATCTATTCAATGTTACAAACATTTAAACAAATCAATGATGTTATTGATAATACTTGTAAATGCGTTTATAATATCAGTACATTAAAGGAAATGTTTACAATTGTAAAGAGGCAAAGAACATAAATTGTGTGAGAGGTAATTAATATTCGGAGAGTTAAGAACTTCCGCGTCACATTATTTTGAATAATGCATCGCCCTTCTTTCTTTTGTACATTCAAATCTCTTAACAAGTACTTAACGAATATTTTCTTGTTGTTTACTGGCCTTGATCTTATGTATTAATTAGTGCAATCAAAACAGACCACATTACGTAGTGCTTTTTACAATTGGATGACGCAGTCAACATAAAGATCCGGAGTTTTTTTTTATTTATAATACTCCCTCTAAAATATATAGGCGTTATTTTATGTCTTTTATTTCAAAGGAATAATATAGGTTATCAATATCAAACAGTATATTTTTTGTAGTCTTAGTAATATCGTGCGTTTTACACTTTATTTGAATGCACAGTATTAAGTTAAATACACACAATAATACGTAGTTTTGCTGCTTAAATGAGTTATCATTTGTGATTTTCCAGTAATCCAGAATTTCGGGTAGTCTGACATCTCCCGGATTACCGAGAGAGTACTGCACAGAATACGACTCATTGCTAATGTGATATTTCCCACTCTAACAATTGCAAAACCTCTATTAAAACAATCATCAATACCCCAAATTATTGAGCAGAAATCTAATTATGCATATATATAAATACATATATATGTGTGTGTCTGTCTGTCTCTCTCTCTCTCTGTGTGTAAAGTGAATTACTTTCAACTATTTAATTAATTTTTATAATTCAACAGCCAAAGCCAATTTCTGTTTCATAGATCTATTTTATTTTAGCGGAGAGAGAGACCATTTCCACAAGGCGGGAATGACACAACTCCGCCGTTGGCATGTGTATAACAGCAAGAGTGTGCAAGAGAGAGTGCTTTAGCGTTGAATAGCGTTGAATGTTGTTTCGGGCACATAGGCCGCGGAGCGGCCTTTAAGCTCGGGTCGGCAAAATACAGCAGAACTTGGCTTTTGATGGCGTTTAGTGCTTTCTGCGAGTTGTGTTCAGTAGCTGGGATCTGATTGGTCGTCGCGAAGGTCTGATAAGGTTGGCAGTCTGGAGGTATAGGTTTCGGTCGGGGGGGGGGGCGCTGATAGCCTTGCTTCCTATTGGTTGTTGGATTACGGAGGTGAGCTTTCCTATTGGCTGCCCTGGACTGTTGTGTTTGTGAAATGTATGTGATTATGGTGGTGGGCGTATACGGCTTGAGGATGAAGTTAAAAAAGTTAAGAGATTGATTTTAAGATTAAAATTATTAAATGAAAAAAGTAAATAAGTTAAAAATATTAAGGTGGGTTGTAGGAATCTAGTAATACAGCTCTGAGTCGTTTAGTATTTTCTCGTGGAGTATAATTTTCTAGGTTAATCATATTGTAGTTATTTGTAAGATTCAGAGTGGAGAAAAACTTTTTGGATATTTTTTGAACATGTTTTCGAAAAGTTGAGATTTTAGTGGCTTTTAAAATTTCATTATTTCTGATGTACCAATTTGATTTTGCTATCATTCTGAGAGTTGAGCTTTGTGTTGATTCTAGTAGATTTAAATTAGATTTAACCGCATACGCCCAAATGGGACATGCATATGTGAGAATTAGTCTGAGAACGGCTGTGTACAGCAGCAATTTGTTTTTAAGTGTCATTTTGGAATTCCGGCAGATTAGGGGGGAAATACTGCATTTAGCTTTCCGGAATTTTTTACGCGAGTAGTTTATGTGTGGTTTCCAAGTGAGTGATTTGTCAAGTATAACTCCGAGGTATTTTGTTTTCTGAGACCACGGGATTTGTGTGTTATAGAAAGTCGGTGGTGGAGTGTTGATAATTCTTTTTCTGGAAAATAAGATTGCTGCCGATTTTTCGACATTAATCTTAATTTTCCAGTCATTGTAGTAGTTTTCGAGTATGTGTAAGTATTTGTTGAGTGCAAATGTTACTGTTTTAATGTTTTTATATTTGAGAGAACGCTTTTTGCTGTGTTTTGCTTTTTATATGAGGGAAAATTCACTTTGAACGTCAGAGACCATATGGTCTGGGTGGAGGGACTTTAAGGGAATCTACGTGTAGATTTAAAGTCTGGTAGGGATCATCCCTACAAGTCTGTACCGTGGAAGAATGCTGACATTGCAGATTTTAAGCGCAATTGCGCGTGAGAGAGAGAAAGAGCGTGATTAAGAGCGCGTGATTGAATAAATTAAAAAGAAAAAAAAAGGAATTGTATCAGGAAATAAGAATAAACGTTATCTTTTAAAGGAGAGAATGAGAAAATTTAAGAAATTAAATTGTTATTGTGAGAAATTAATAGGAATTAAATTAAATCATTACGTACGTGAGCGTGTGCGTGCGGGCATTTTATGCATCCTTTCGTTTCACAGACCGAAACTCAGAGCGGAACAAAATTAACATTCACTCATCACGACATACCAACAGGTCTGTCTTCTACTTTCGTAATTTCATACTGCGATTTGAAACACTAATTTCCGTGCTTTTATCTTGTTATATGCGTGCTGGGGAAGCTCGGAGATGAATGTGCCTGCTAAAGTGTCGACCTCGTCCCTTGACTGAGATTAAAAATTACGATGTCCTTCGCCAATATCCCTCATGTTACTTTTCCAATGCGATGTTGACAAACCCAACCGATCAACCCAAGCTTTTAAACATTAAAACGCCAAATGTATCTCCTAAAATTATATAAAGAGGTTATGAGTTGAAAATGCTTAAAAAAGATAACTAAATGCTCAAATCAGGAGTGTTTCTTTTGTATTTTTAAGGTATTAAACTATTATAATGCCCGCATGGAAATTTTACAATTACAATTAAAATAAGATTACGTCACGAACTTGAGTGATATGTATCACATTCATTATACACACACACACACACACACACACACACAATTTCAATTCTTAAATAGTATGCCTTAAGAGTATTATCCTGAATACGCACGTTCAGTTTCTTTTTATATCTGAATGCATCAAATTATATTATCTTGAAAATACATTCGACTTTTACAATAGCCTTTTTACTTAAAAGAAACAACAAACTTCTATTTTGTCAAAAAATTAATATAGTTGTATTTTTTTTTAAAAAAAAAAAAAAGCACTGTAACAATACAAACTTTTCACAACAAAAAGTATGAAAGCAGAGAAATCTGCGACTGACATCAAATTATTAAATATTAAATTAAAATTAAAGCAGACGACATAATATTAAGCAAACAAGAATATTCTGATCAGATATGAAAATCGAAGCAAACGATAAATTATTAAACTATATACATCTTGTGCTGAAAACAATTTTGTTGCTATAAAATAAATCTTTCAATCTTACTATAGTAATATTTCAGATATTATAAATGTAAACCAAAATACGCGCCGTCTGCTTGCTAATACATAACAGATGCGAATCCAGCTCAGAATAAACAGAGATACGAGAGTGTTTAAAACCAAAGTACTTGTATTTGAAGACAGATGGCATCACTAAGGTAAATTGTGTTATCATTGGGAACTACCATCCGTTAAACGAAACCGAAACAAATTTTTGTGTCGAGTTGCCTCTGTCGGAGTGTGAGACCAAGATTCATTACTATGCAACAGAAATAAGTTCTGTCGAAGAATTTTTGAGGTTCGAAAGGCAGTAATAAATAGCCAAGTCTTTATGCTTATTAAAAATAATCCATTATCGATGTTACGGGCACCATCTCTTGAAATTTTTGCTAACTTATTGTACGACCGTCGTATTTATGTATTGACCGTCATATTTATGTATTTTAAAAATGATAATAATAATTGGCTGAATAGTCCGTTGATGTGCCTTACATTTGTGAACAGCAGAATCTATATTACTTGAAGAAATTTGAAATTGTAACCTTGATTCTTTACACTATTAATAACTACAGGTATTATTTCGATAGGGTTTCAACCATTTATTGACTCCCTCACGATTATTATTGTAATCATTTTTTTTATTAATCCATTAAGGAATTGGCCATAACTAAGTTTCGTTGTCGATACTGCTCAAATCGTGCAGATCACAGCATTCCTCCGAAACTTATAATTCCACAGTAGATTCGTCTTCTAGAATAACGGCGAGTAAGGGGGAGGGCGGTAACTAACTCTTTAATAGCCTCTAAGCCATCATGTAGTATTGGAAAAAGAAAGGTGACAGCTCAAATGATGTTCTCCTCAATTGACCGTGTATCAGAATTGCGCTATCAACAATAGCGTTTCGTTTCATTGGTTTATTTGTTTTGTTTTTTTCCTTATTTCAATCAATTTACCTTCTAACAAGTTATTTATAATTGTCATTTGATCAATTTACATAAAATTTTCAACAAACTTTGGGTGGTTCCTTACAGATGTTAATAATTTTAACGGAAAAAAAGATCGGAAGGTTATAACTATAAAAATAATCCTATGCGTACGCTGAGATTGATGTGGGGTTGAATCTGCACTCGGACTCACCTTTATAAGTTAGATGAGTATTTATGTCTGACTACATTTTGTTGTGGACGCGTTAGGGTTTGCTCCGCAGTCGTGATAAGCATGTTTAAAATAATTATTCTATTAATTGAATAAAAATTAGTTAAGAAGTTGATTCTATGATAATTTAGTCTGACTCTAGCCTATGTAAGCTGTACTTATTTGTCATGGCTCAAATACGCTTAAGTAGCGAGGTCAGGACGTCACAGTGACGCGTCACAAAGTCAACTTTTCATTTACAGAGGTTTTGATGAATATCAAGGATAGGTTGAGCAATAATACCCGACATAGGTGACAAATCTGATGACTTCGTAGGCAAAAGGAAAGCTCTCGGAAATGCTCGAATTTTCCCAATAATTTTATTAGGAGAGAAGTTATGGGATATTTCCTGTGACTTCACATTTTTGTTGAGATAGCTATACATGCGCGGTGATGCCGAATCTGCCCTAGTCTGTCTTTGAAGAGCAAAATATCACTTTGGAGATTTTTCCGCTGTGCGCTGGTGAGTAGAACGTTACCGAAAGTGCCGTTATAATTATTAATAGTAATTTGCTATTTGTTTCTGTTGCTAATTGGTACAAGCATTCCTTTTATTCCTGTTGTGTCACTAATTAATACAAAGCTCTGCTATCTGTGATTTGTCTTTTCCTGAATATTTTGTGAATAAAACGTCCTACTCTCTTACCCTCCTTGTTGGACTGTTTTCACTCTACACCCACAGGATAACTTTTGTAACGATATGCAAGTTTTTAATATATTTTTTTCTAAGAAAATATATAAAAGTAAGGCATTATATATATATATGTGTGTGTGTGTGTGTGTGTGTGCGTGCGTGCGCGTGTGCGTGTGCGCGCGCGCGTGAAAATTTCTAAACACTTAAAATAGTGAATTAATAACATTAAATAAATTACATTTAGAAGCGTATTGCATTACGGAAAAAAGAAACACTTTTAAAAATTTACAATTAGTTCAGGAAACATCTAAGTGATAATTTAAAAGAAAAAAAAGATTAAAATCGGAGCAAATAAATCAAGAAAGATAATGTAATTTTTTTTCTTAATCAAAGAAGCGACTGCATTTTAAAATGAATGTGTTTTGAAATTAAACACTAATTCCAAGCAACATTGAAAAGACACAAAATTGTTTTTAAAATTGCAAAATTTATGATACGAAATCAGAACTCTTTAATTCTTATTAACTTTTCCATAACTCTAATTTGTATATTTCTCCAAATTTTTTTTCTCCCTCCTTTCAAACATATTAAACCCGAATTACAATATTTGAAAATAATAATGAATAAATGTACAACGAAATCGCATCAGTTGATACAAAAAAGTGACTAACATGAAATTGTACGTAATTTCAAAATACAAATCTAAACACCAACAAACAAAAATAGTAATTGCACATTTAAATTTAAATAGTTCAACTGCTTGTAAATAATTTATCACACGTGAAATATCAATAAAAACTGAACCTCTACTGAAAGGTAAGATTCCATGAATATCTCAATTTGGACCTTGCTGTTGACCTTTCGAGAAGTATTCAAAATAATTTACTGTATGTACGGAAAGTTATCTTGTTTGATTTTCAAATTAGACAAACTATAGTCGTGATGATAATAAGAAAATTCTGCTTTTATCCACACTCAAGAATGCAAGGATTTTCCAATGCCTCTATGTTTTAAGATATGCATATCCAACACTTGTATGTCATCCAGCATTACCTATGCTGGATGACATTCAAGTGTTGTCCAACAATCAGGATGAAAGTAGTCTAACAGGAGATTAAAGTTTTGTTGTAAATTGTTTCTTCAGCAAATAATTCTTTTCACAGTGTAATTATTATCATACATCAAAAAATGATATTTAGGGACATAAAATTTCAATGAACTTTTCTTAATGCTATGTCCTATTTTTTTCTTTGTCAACGAGTGATCAATTCTGGAATCAACCCTATTTTTAGCTACACTTTTATATTATTTTAAAATGCATTATATTTCAACAAACGAAATTCAACAATATCTATTGATGCCCTTTTTTTAATAAATATATTTCTGCTGACATAATTCATTCTATGTATTGTAAACACTTCTATGGACTTTTCAGATGTCACGTTAACCTAATGGACATGATCGCAGACTCGTGGCCAGCATTGTTTTCGTCGGATCCTGGATTCAAGTCCTGATGGCACTGAAGATTTGCCATGTAGCAGGTCTGATACACGTTAAATCTTATCAAGATTCCAAGTATACTCGTTAATTTAGTTTTTATTAACGTCTCACTAGAAGCAACACGAGGGCTATTGGCGATGGACCTCGTAATTTTGAGCTACGGTCAAGTGACGAGGACGACACCTGAGCAGCCCTCCTCTCCTAACATCCACACCACGCCAACGGGAGGACTTTGGGCCCTGTTAGATTTAACGTGCATCAGCCCCGGCTACACAGTGGGTTTTCAGCGGCCAAGGATTGAACCTGCGACTGAATGAAAACCGCCGGCCACGAATCCGAAACCATGACCACTAGGCTACCGCGGCCACAAGTATACTCGTTGGCGTGATGTGAAAGTTCGGAGAGAGAGGTGCCAGCTCAGCTGCCGTCATCTTTACATGACTGAGGCACAACATTTCGAGGTCCCCCGCCAATAACCCTCGTATAACTTTTCAGTGCGACGTTAATAAGCAATCACATTATGCTCTGTGTTTTTCAATTAAAAGTGAAAAGCGAAACCGAATCGCTCTGTTCAAAACTGCGTTGTTTTTCCAACTGTTTCTGTAATTTTGATATTACACAATAAATTTATATACTTTATTTATTTATTTTTTTAATTTTTTAATGATGCAAAAGCAAAATTAATATATTAATTACCGATAATTAATCATTAAAAGTCTATTGTTATCGAAGACAATCATTTCGTTCTAAAATTGTGTTCCGAAAGGACTGTCACACGTTTTAACATGTTACACGTCTTGAGAAACATAAAAAAGTCAGAATGAAAGAGAATGTAACCCGTGATTCATTCACACTTGTTACCTTTCAATTGAATCGACCAGACAGATTAGAACACAGGCTGACAGTTATTGATGGCTTAAATGACAATCATTAGCAGGATTGAGAAAAGTAATGATCTAGGATATGTTTGGGAATCCCGCTTCCGTGTGTATGAAAATGGGAAAGTGGCTGTCCCATACGTCTGGTAACCGGTTTTCCCTATTTTATTCCCTTTGACGACGTTATCAATACAACACTGCCTCAAAGCAAAGTGAGACTAAACCAGAGACAACAAAGTCGATGAGTAATTCAAACTCTTCGTGTCATGACAGAAACTGTCTGCTACATATTAATTCAAGGTTTCATTTTATTATTGGTACATTGATAACAGTTGTAACTTTATGTCGGATCAATATAATTCATTTTTTAAAACGTTTTTCTGAATTTCACTTGGTGTGTGTGTGTGTGTGTGTCATCAAATTTTCGATCGTTAATTTAACCAACTTCCCATCAAGCTAGAAATCTGAAACCTTGGGAATCGTTCTCACTAGCCTAACAATACGATATTTGGACATTTGCGACAAGTTTTAGCTAGTATTTTCTTCAATAATGCAGTTTATCCCAACCACTTGGCGCGATTTCAAAAATTGGCATCAAACTTGGCGATTTTTTTGTTTGGCTGAACGTTAAGTCCGTAAAACGGACCAGGGTAGCCACATTTGGCAAAATACTGCCAAGTAATTCTTGTCGCCAAGAGTGATTGGGTTAAACTGCATTCCAACCATTTAATTTACCGGATGAATTAATTAATTTTAGTTACTTTTAACGTTTTTATGTATTTCACTTGGTTCGTGTTTCTGTGTGTGTGTCATCAAATTTTCTATCGTTAAATTAACCAACTTCCCATCAAGCTAGAGTTCTGAAATTTCGGGAACCGTTCTTACTTGCCTAACAATGCAATATTTAGATATTTGCGACCAGTTTTAACTAATATTTCAATAATCTTTCTTAATAAATTTTGCCACTATATAAAAACGTTGTTTTTAAAAACGTTGGTTTTTATCTCGAATTATTTTTAAATTAAATTATTGATTAGGATAAAGAAGAGATAATATCAATTACACCCACACAATAATAATTACCAGGGAATATCTGTATTCAGCACAAATATACAACTTTAAAGTAGTTTGCATTATACAGTATTCGCTCTTTAATGCAGCACGTTCGGGACCACGTCCGTGCCGAATTAGCCATTTTTCCAGATTACCTATGCAAGTTTAATAGGGATAATCAAAGATAAATCCCTCTAAAAAGAAAATTTAAACGATTAAAATACGTATTTTTAATGTGTTTATGCATATACTGAACTTGTGTAGACTATATAAGTATAGGGCGAAGCATTTCGTCTCATTCCAACAACTATTAAATTAAATTCAAACATCGGAACTAATTTAGTTGACTATTCTGGAATTGATAAATAAATATAAAACAAAAAGAATTTATACTGAACGATGATGACAAGTTGTGACAAACTACATTAGACACGTGTTTACACTTATTAGTTTTATTAGAACTTGCAAGGGCCGCGGTAGCCTAGTGGTCAAGGTCGTGGACTAGCGGCCGGCGGTTTTCGTTCAGTCGCGGGTTCGATCTTTGGCCTCCTAAGACCCACCGTGTATCCGGGGCTGATGCACGTTAAATCTGTTCGGGGCCCAAAGTCCTCCAGTTGGCGTGGTGTGGATGTTAGGAGAGGGGGTGCCAGCTCAGGTGTCGTCCTCGTCACTTGACCGTGGTTCAAAATTACGAGGTCCGTCACCAATATCCCTCGTGTTGCTTCTAGTGCGACGTTAATAAAAACTAAACTAAACTAAACTAGAATTTGCGAAGAACACTTGCTGTGTTTCGAGAACATTTTAGTGAACAGTATTCTGTATGTATACTGTTTTAATATTGAGCAAATGTGATATGTAACCCGCTGTAAAACAAGAAATACTATATTGAAATAAAAACTGACAGTTACGACAAACACTCTTCGAAAATGCAGACGAAGTTGAATCACGACCACACGAAAAAATCCGAAAATATACTGCTCGATTGATGCCGGATTACAGAATGTGCGGAACTTTCGGATTAAAAAATGCTTACTGTAATAGAACATATATTAACCGAATTTTATCCAAATGTCTAGGTCTTTAAATTACAAATACTTATCGATCTAAATCCAAGACAAAGCATGTTTTATTTTTACCTTCAACAAGAGGTTATTATTACAATCGAATCCTGTTAACCCACGGCATTCGAGATTCCGTGGTTATTAAAAGACGAGTTACTGTATTAATGTTAATTGAACGACAATATAATTTCCAGTATCGATATGAGTTCTCTTGTTTAAGTTTACACGCTTTTGACATCATTTTTAATTATTGCGGAAGCCACTTATACAAGAAAAGAATCTTTATAACTCTTAAAATGTGATCAAAGAAAATGGTTGAACGTTAATTGTTGAATTTCACTGACCGGAGATCTTGAAAATAGTCTCTTACGAAGCATATCGAAATTGGAACATGCCGAGAAATGGTAATTTAATCTAAACATTTAAATTCAGAAAGGATAAATAAAAAGTATTAAAATAATCTACCCTCTCAAGAGCTGCGTCTCAAAGACAATCTTTTATTCCTTTCCGCTTAAATGAATTTTTGTCTTTTCCCTCTTGTGATGAAAATCACCGTCCTCACTTTATGATCAGGATATTTACGGGTTCTAGATTCGTAAAAGATTCCTATCCTATCTCTGCGCTTCTTTTTTTGCTCGTTTTCAGTCACAAAGGCTCCATTTGATTTATTTCTAGTATAAATTTTCATTTCCAAATTAGAACTCCACACACATGGCTTGTTTATCACACTATGTATAAAATACAAGGAAAAAAGTATTAATGTCTTCTCTTAACAGAAAGTCCTGACGTTACCTGAGAAACTACTATCTGAATTTCATAAAAAAGGGAGCCATGGTAAAACCACAAGTTGAGAGGACAAGCAAATTAAAAGGACTTGACTATATTTATATCTGTAACATATATCTAATTGGAGGTGGAGGGATTTCAATACTTGTCTGAAAAACAGAAAAAATATAACATTTTTAAGGTTCTCCTTTATTTGGATTTGTTTTGTAACATGAATTTATACTGTTCTATCGATTCCACTTCTTCCAGCGGGCCCACGTTCATTTCCAGAAATTGTTTGTACAAATATATTTCGTAGGGTAATGAGCTGCAATGTGTAAAGCACCTAACAGCGTTCTTGGATACTATCAAAGAATAAGATTAGTATTATGAACAGGAGAGATTAATGTTGTGAAATACAGAAATATAATTTTTTTAAGCTTTCGATAGATTGAAATAGGAATCTTGCAAAAAACACCTAAAATGTTTACATATTGATTGATATGTATTATTTTAATTCACATTTTTGACAAAATTCAAACAAATAATGAAATAAAGATGGTTTTTCAATACAGTACACTGAATACTCAGCAACAAATATTTACAATCCCTGAGAAACCAACTTTTTGAAATTCTATATTTACAGAAGTACTTCACAATTTAATTCATACATTACAAACTTTTGTTTATTTGGCGTTGTTTCATTTAAAGAGGTAGGGCATTATGGACTTACATTGATTTTGTTTAAGTGTGTGGTAATAAAATATACAGTTTTTGCAATTAAGTTAAGTATAATTAAAATGCACTTTTGCTTTAAAATTGGTATCTTCTATTCACAATTTTAAAAAAATGCTTAAAATCATCCCATTTTAATTACATTTTGATTACAATTGTTTTACTTTGTGTCATTCAGAAGGTTGATTTATTGCAAAAGTCCTAGAATATAATTATCAATTTGCTTAAAATTCGAATACAAATAATTTTTTCTCTTGCTCCATTTTAATATTGTCACGTGGTTGAACGATTTTCAAATGTAGGAAAGGTCCACTCAATTAATAAGCAAGCTTTTTCGGAGCAAATCGGAAATTTGTTTTTCTTCTCTGATACTATCTAGTAAATATAACGTTTTTTGCTTAAACAGGAAACAATTAACAGATGCACATAAATCTAAAATAGCATCAATTCAATATTCGCACAATCGAACGAGGCACTTCAAAATCCGTAACCAATATTGCATGAGACATCAACACCACTGATAAACACAATCATTTGCACATATACATTCTCAATAATCATTCTAGAAACTTCTAAATTTGTCTCGGAGCATCTAGATTTGTCACCAAATTTACCAACTTGGAGTATTTGGCGATAAAGTTTGTCGCCAAGATCAAAACACCGCTTATTCAAAGTGAATGATTGGAGTATATCCCTCCTTACCTATAAATCACCTTTCCGACTATATTACCTGATCAGAAGGGAGCAGAATTAAATCCTAACTTTCCTTTACAAAATAATCTAAAAAAGCGAAATGGTTCCTAAATCTGTGCTTAGTACTATTTAAACATAAGTTTCAGACTAAATAAAATTGAGACTCTATTGAAATTGTAGAGTAGAATGCAATCTTTTCGAACATTTGCGTTTTTGCGTTTTCTTTCAGTACACCTCCGCTTCACCACCAATTAATTATCAGTGCTTCATTAATGCAGCTATCATCAATTAGTTTTAAAATACTGCATATTTGTACATCATTCAAAATATAATTTAATATTGATTATTTTTCAATAATTAATTTGCACAGTAATATAAACAGTCTATTATAAATCATAGGCTAACAAACAAATGAAAGTTAATTTCAGTTTGGAAAGATGAAATGTGGATTCGCCTAATTTTAAAGCATGCAAAAAAAACTATAGTATGGAGAACAAATTGTTGAAACTTTTAAAAATCAGTCTCTCATCTTTATTAATATCAAATTCGCATCAGAATTTTAATTATTTCCATTGCATTTCACGGTGTGATGTAGGATATTTTTTGTTTCCATTAAAATGTTGCTATGAAATTATAATTTCATAAAATTGTATTACTGCGAAAAAAACGAATAAAAATGTGACGAGTCTTTTAAAAAGCTTGGCAAAAAATCGATTTTAGATGAAAAGGGTCGTTAAAAATAAAAATTATTTAGAGCGTAGTTGTAAATCTAACCGGAAAAGAAAGGATTCTTAAGTTTTAAACGTTCCTTTGCAAAAATGTCAGAAAGCAAGACTCAAACTTGGAATACATTTCCAAATTAATTTTTTTTATTCTAGAAATTCGTTATAATATCAACTCACAAAATTGTGAGCTTGAAATTTAGAAACCTTCACAAAAAAAATTGTTTTCGCACATTAAGTTAAAAATTCATTTAGCTTTACAGAGCAGCAGGTGAAATATAAAACATACACAGCAGTGATCAAAGGTAAAAATGAACAATAAAATGAAATTTTCTCTGCTCTGTATTGCATTGCAAAATTAGGACATAATACTTATGTTAAAATTCTTTTCTATCAAAAAGGTGCTGAGAGTTTGGGTATTATTCACAAATTTGACGGAAATAACCGTTCAGACATCGCTCAGCTGAAAATCGTCATGAAAAGCTTTAAAAAATGGAGACAACAATCCCCGATGACAGAAGAATTGAAATAATAAGCTAAAATGATGCCAAAAATTACTTGCGATATTTAAAAATTAAATGTTGTAACATAACTTGAAATTTAGCATTTTAACAGTTAGATATAAACTGAAAAATCTTGAGCAAATTCTAAAATGCAACAATTCTACAGAATAAATATTACAGTACTAAAACGGGACGTAAAAGTGTCTCGTTAGCTTTGTAAAAAAAATATATGGGAAGGGGGGATTAAATATAATAGAGAAAATGATAAAATATAAAAAATAATTTCTTATATCGCTGGTATAAAAAGTAAAAAAGTATTGGTTGAAAGATTGTAACTGAATAGGCGTGCACTACATTATTTATAAAAGTTTCACATTATGGGGCTTCAAGCTGATAAATTTTTTTGGGGAATTAATACAATTAATACTAATTTAAATAACAAAAATATATAAATGAAAGATTTAATTCTAAATTTAAACTTTTAGAAAGGAAGTTTTCTTAAAGTAAAAGAAATATTTTGTATTTTAACAAAGCAAAACTATTATTTTACAAAAGATTTTTTTTAAAGTTTAAATGCTTTATTGACTCCCTCATCACAAGTTATATTTATGAAATTATAATCTTAATATTATTAATTCTAGAAATTACGAGTAAAACAGCAAAAATTTTATTATGAATTAGACTTGAAGTAATTAAAGTTCCAAGATAAATTTTAATTACTTGCAAATAAAATCACTCGTCTTTCAACACTTTTTTCATTAACAACAATAATGTCCATTTAAATCCTTCATCAAAATGATATATTAACATTAGATATAAAATTAGATAAAACCGTTTCCCTTATAACGAAATTTAGTTTTTTTTTCTTTTCTGAGAGATTATCCGGACATATTTAAAAATTAAAAATATTTCTTTTAAAGTTATCATATTCTATATTTCAGAAAAATATCTAACAACATGCGAAAGTATGTCATTATTAATCATTTGTTTGGTGCAGTGAATGATGAAAATTTAAAAGCACATTTCCGAAAGATTTCTGCAACTTATATAACTTTTTGATGCCAGGATTAGAGTGAGAAACACTTTAGTCTACAGTAAGCAACGATAGAAAGCGGTTTCTAATTTTCCTTGCACCCTTTGTTCGGAAAATTTACATTTAGTTCAACTTCCTCAGTATGGAGTTTATTAGATTAAAATTCTAATAAACAAATAATAAAATTCTTCTAAATTTAACAATCTTACTTTTTAGAAAAGATATTGTTATTCAGTTTTTCATAAGAAGTGTGAGTTTTGATAAAATGTATAAATTCTGCAGTCTGGAATTTTTTTTTCACTGCATCAAAATCAAATTACTTTTAAAAGCAAATAAAAAAAATAAATTTTTTTTTATCGTGAAGGAGGTAAATATCTTGATGTTTATTCTAAACAAGGTGATTTGTTAATTTGTAAAACTTAAAAATAATGTTTACTTCATCATAATCTGGGAACTCAACGAAATAAATTTCTTTCAGTTTTTTTTTTTTAATTTTGCAATAGTAAAACAGACACGAGCGCGTAAAAAGTGTTCATCAAACAAATCGTTTCTTTCTTTGCAATAATTTCATTAAAAACTATCATTGTTCCAAGTTTTCAGATTGCATTTACATAAAGTACTTTCGTGACTATTTTTGAGGCATAGCATCACGAAAATAAGCCGACTGATAAAAATCAAAACAAAAATAAATACAATATCCCTTCTATTATGCAGAACTACCACTTATCGGCATTGACTATTATCCATCATTTTTACACCGGTTAATAAGCCATAGAATACTGTTTTTACTGTGTCTTCTACTTCAATGGAATAATTTCGGTTATCAATACAAAACAGTACTTTTATTTGTAATTTTAGTTAATTCGTATGTTCGACTCTTTATTTGGATGCTTCTGCATTAAATATTATGCTATAAAACATAGCTTTTGTTGTTTAAAGGTGTTATTTTAAGTGATTTTCCAGTAACCCGGCATCTTCGATAATCGGGGGAGCTCTAGTCCGACATTTGCCAGATTTTGAAGAAAGCTTGGTACTTAAAGGCGTACAGTAAAAAAAAAGTTGGCTTCTTAAAGTAATGACCTGAAAAACACTGCTGAAACTGACCTAAAATATTCTAAAACACTTGACAAGATAAATAAATAGCACTTTAAAATGTCTTTAAAATAGCATTTAATGTAACCAATTTCACATTAGTTAGTAATTGCAACTCTACTTTAAGCTATTGATTTCACTCCCTCACTCACAGCATTGCAATAAATCATACTGTTTTTTAATAGGAAGGATAACCATAAAGAAAACTGAGTTACCGTTACATCTGGTGTTCTTGATTCGATCAACGTATTTTGAAAGCCCTGAAAATTGTCTAATAATAAAAAATATTCTTAAGAATTTGGAGAAGTTCAGAAATCTTAAGTTTTTAAATTATTTAAAAATTAAAATTGTCCTAATATTACTGAAAAAATGTAATAAATATGAGATTCTTTACTCGAGTAATTATTGTAAAAGTTATGTACAAATTCGTAACGATTGAGTTGCTTCCGTTAAAGGATAGCCTGTCACACTTAAATTCGATTTCAATCTCATACACTTACCTTTAAAATGGTATTTAATTTGTACAAAAACATAAGGTGTTATAAAATCCCGTTACACTGCAAACTGTTTATAATCATTTCTTCGGCAACAAAACTTAAAAAATTATATCAACAAGAAAAGAATTCATTTTAATTACAAAACCATGGTAAACTTTAAAAATATTTTTTACATTATTCGAAAACGTTGATGGGTTAAAAAATACATGCTCCTTACATTTCTTTTCTCATATTAACGTTTGAAAATAAATTATATGGTTTGATTAACGAAAAACCCTTCATGGGTTTGAAAATGAAAACAAAAGAAAAAAAAATTAAATAAATTACATATTAATTCCATTCATTAAAATAATAAATTTAGTGAACAGGATAGATACATTTAGTAAAACTATTGCTTCTGTTAAATAAATAAGTTTTATAACTGAAGTAATAGTTAAAAAATAAATATAAATGTCAAAATTAATATGATCATCAAGTTAAAGAAAAAATGTATGCATATTATTATAACACCATTTCTCTATACGATATAGAATAAATATATTTCAAAATACATCTAGTAGATTTGATGTATTATCAATATATTAAAAATGAGAATCTATTGATTGAAAAATAGTTGCTATTCATATAAAAAAATGTTTATAACAAACAAATTATTTTAAAGAATGAAGAAAAAAAATACATGAAAAACATCTGCTTACTTCTGATGGCCCAGACTCTTACGCTTGTTAATCCCGAAATGTATTTCATCATGGAACTGGTACATTTCGTTGATACCGAATTATCATTAAACTGCATAAGCCTTGGCAGTAAGTTCTTGACAGCACCTTTAATAAGTGTTTTTAGTCCATTTTCAAAGGATTTAGTTTGGTTTTGAAGTCTTTCACGACGCACCTTTAAATCTATTTCTCCATCTTTATCTTTTAGTGGAACAGTAGTGGCATTGTTCTTTTCAACATCATCGCCAAACATGCAAGGCAAACACAAATACAATATAAATAGGAACAGTAGCTTCCTCGCCATTGTTCTTAAATACTTGTATTTACTTAATCCAATAGATAACAGTGAGAGAATAATTAATTCAATGTTTTTCCAGTTTTTCAAAATTCGCTGTGTTGAACATAACAAATTTTATGTTATGCTTTTTTGACTGTCCCGGAGTTTCATACATACATAAAAATATAAATTATTGGCTGTTACACAAGTTCTGTATTTAATTTTAAATTTAAAACCTAAAATTCTTTTCCTGGACTATCACCTTTCTAAGCTATCGCCTTCCAGAACACTGTTCTGAAAGGAAATGCAAACAATACCAAATAAATGTTGATAAATAATGGAATACCAATCAATTCCGTTTTGGATCAAAAAGTACCAACAATCTCAAATCGAAGTAAAATTATTTTCCAGAATTAATTCCCAAAAATGATTATTCGTTTCACAATACGCGTGAATTCTTCCGAACAAAGAAGAAGCTATCGTTTTCCGAGATCAATTAATTCCGAAACACTGAGTGAGAATTCCAGTGAGGACAATCGGCTCTCGCAGATGAAACGAAGTTAACTGGCGAGTCGCCGTCTGAGTACTAATGGAACGTTTTGTTGTAGAACTTGAAGAACTTCAAGAAGAAGAAGAAGAAAAAAAACTATAGTAATAAACAAAAAAGAAAAGCAGTTTCTGAGACAGGCAGTTTTCTCAGTGTCAAAAAACGTGAAATGTGTTTTTATGGAACAAATTCGGTTCTATTAACTCGATTACCTTGAAAATGAAACTGCAAGGATGCGTTGTCCATATTTCTGTTCCAGAAGCAATGAGAACTAATAAATAGTGATGGGTGTAAAATGCCTTTTTAACTTTTCTTTTACCTTCAAACAAAAGTTGAAAAATGTTTATGTTTGTCTTTCTTCTTCACGAATTAACAATAAACACATAAGCATCTGTCAAGCTTTGTTTCACTGAGTTACAAAGTACACGTGATATGTATCAATTGGAAACATTGTTGATGGTTGTTTTAATTAACATATTAATTTTTGTTTCTTGTCACGGATAATTATCGAACGTGTGTGAAAACACTTGATTTTTTTTGTTGTGATATGGAATAAAATTATCCTTGACTGATTTCCCATATGCATTATTTTCTTTCTCTTTTTCCTGAGGCATATTGTATAAATTAATTACATAAAGACTTATTTTGACTCACTGTATGTATTACTTTGACGTTGACACAAAGAAAGATATGAATAAAAATTTGATTCAATGATTTACCGTGCTGTTTTTTATTTTTTTTCATTGGTATATTGTAATATATTTTCTTTTAATGAATGGTAAGAATGAAACGGCATGGTACAGATAATTATGTATCAAAAATAATCATGTTTATGATTACTTATATATCTTTTCAACATGAAATTATTTCCTTATTGCGTCAATTAGCTGAACACGAACTCTAAGTTTACTCCGAATGTTAAATTATTTTCAAAATATTACACAGTAAAGGAGGTTATATATATAAAAGGTAATAAAATGATTTAAATTCGGCCGATTCCTGAAAAAAAAAAAAAAAAAAAAAGAAGAGAAAAATCTTTGCTTTCTCTGAAAGAGTGCCCCTGGTTCAGTGTTCGTTGATGAAAAGAGGGAGGGGAATACACCCGTAAAAATGAAGCCCGCCCCCCAGAAAATGCAAATTTTATTCTGATCCTATCTTAATTGTTTTTCTTAAATGATTTATACTTTTAATTTTTTTTTCAAAGTATTGATATTATTTTGATAAAATTATATCATTACTTAAACAGTTTTAAACAGGTGAGTGACCTCGGTAGCCTAGTGGTCATGGTCGCGGTCTCGCGACTGGTGAGTTCGAGCCTTGAAGCCACTAAAGACCAGCTGTGTAGTCCAGGCTGATGCACGTTAAATCTGTCAAGGCTCAAAGTTCTCTTGTTGTCGTGGTGTAGAAGCTAGGATATGGAGGTGCCTACTCAGATGTCGTCCTCGTCACTTCACCGAGACTCGAAATTATGAGGTCCGTCGCAAATAGCCCTCGTGTTGTCTCCGGTTCGATGTTGATGAAACCAATCAATTATTTAAACAGGCGAAATAAGAATGATGTAGCGCATTATTTACTTTTTATCAAGTGGTAATTCTAAACTAAAAAATGTCATGGTAATGACGATATCTAACCCCGAAAATTATTTTCTGGGTACGCCATTGTATATATATATATACAGATCGGCCATTAAAACTGTAACATCTCGTAGGAAAGCAAATACAAAAATGATATTTACTGTAATTAAACAGTGAGGCATGAAGACAAAATGATTAAATTTCCAAGCAATCTAGGGGTTTACTGGGGTGTGAAATTAGTAGAAACAGCTGCCACCCCTCAGCTAAAACGGGAATTAACCTGATAGACATGGAGTCGAACTGAGATTGAATGACAGAAATGGGCATCTCATTCCACTCTGCTTCAAGTCTATGCCACACTTCATCAACCATATTGGCTGTAGAGGGTTGGCGGGCCTGTCTCTCAACAACCGCGGCCAGATGTTTTCAATGGGTAACATATCTAGAGATCATGCAGCCCAGGGCAGCAATCGAATACTTTGTGTATAGTAGAAGATCAGAACAGGACGTTCAACATGTAGTTTACATTATCTTGCCGGAAGACGTTGTTTCACAGGCTTCAAGCATAGGGTACAACCACCGGATGTAAGATGTCAGAAATGTACCGATCTGTGTTCAAATTGCCGTCGATAAGAAGTAGAGATGTAAGTGTCGGGTACCCAATTGCTGTCCAAACCATCCTATCCCAGCATCGAATGCAAGCAAACGACGAGCGGTCTCCTTGGAGCCTCCGTACACATCTGAAAAGACGACATTGTGCCAGACCTGTATCCAGCTTTGTAATTCGGCGCACCAGTGTCACCGTCTCTCTCTATGCTGCATTTTCAAGGGAAGTCGAAGTAATGGTCACCGTGCTGACAGTCAACACTGTGCAAACGTCGTCACGCCGTACGAGCGGATACTGGCTCCGGAAACATGCCCATTTCCTGACTAATGGCTCGTGATGTGATTGTACGGTTTTGCAAGGCCGACCTCACAATATGTCTGTCCTCTCGGGCATTAGTCATGGGAGGATATGGAGATTCATGACGTTCATGTACATGACGTTCAGTATGGCCCTCAGTAACCCATTGATTCCATATTCGCATGACAGTGGTTGGATTTCGACCAGTACGTCGAGCAATATCATGGAACGACAATCCACACTCGCGATAGACGACGATCCTGCCTCTATCGAATTATGATATTTGCTGTTGTGCAAACTCCGACCTTAAAAATCCTTTCCGAATGAGAAATCCACTGCACAGCCTTTCATTTATGCAGTGCTTCAGATGTCGTTTCTCACTCTTTCGTCATCTAAGTGCACTGAAATAATAATCATTTACATGTCCCAATCTCTGCTTCCTTTCTTGTTATTTTGATGTTCCTCAGATATTTCATGCCTGGTGTTATAATTTTAACGGCCAACAGTATATATATATATATATATGTGTGTGTGTGTGTGTGTGTGTGTTTATGTGTGTGTGTATAGAAACGGTTTTCTGATTAAAAAAAATGCTGAAACATTAATATTATATCCTTTATAGCAGAGGTCTGCAAACCCTAGGGTTCCCTGGAACTTTTATAGGGGTTCAGCAAGAGATCACTATTTGCTTAATCAAAGCACCAAAATTTAGTAAAATTTTATTTTTTTATAAAACACTGAATTCTTAATGGTAGTTTGCATATAAAAATAAATATAATGGTAGTTTGCATATAAAAATAAATATAAACGAATATTTTATGGATAAAATGAAATCTTAAATTTCGTAAAAATCACATGCTTCAAATACATTAATTGAGACGCATTAGGTCACATATTAGTCTCCATTCTTTGGCTTAGATGAAGAATCTCCCACTTATTCCACTATTTTCAAGGTATAAAGTAAAATTGCCGCCACTCTTCAAATTGAAATTTGGGCATATTGCATTTTGAAAGATAATATTTAATGCTTTCTTAATTTGCCTAATATTTTAGTAGACGATAACGCTAATCCTGATAAAAATTAATTTGGTTCAACATTAATCTGATTTACAGAAAAAAATTTCTTGAATATTTTCCTGTTAAAAAAATTATCTTGGATCCAAAATTCGTTTTGTGACTGTGACACCTCTGAACTCCCAATAAAAGAAAGAGAACAACAAATTGATAAATCGACCTATACTCAATTTAAACTAAATTTTAGTCAAATTGATATTATGTATTTTTGGATTGACATTAGAAAAGAATATCCTAAAATTGCCTAAAGAATATCCTGAATTGCTGTAAATCATCTACTGTCATATGTTTCAACCTATGTAAGCGAAAAATCTTTTTCTTTGTATGCTGTTATAAAAAGGAAATACAGAAACAGTTTGGGTGCTGAAGATGACATTATGCTCATTGTATATTTTAACAATTATTCCAGACATAAAAATACTTTACAACACAAAACAATCACAGCCTAGTCATTATACATATTTTTTTTTCTTTTTATTAATTTATTATGATGTAAATTATTGTTGCTTTTGTTTATTATTCAAAGAATATATTTTAGAAAAAGAAAACATTACCTACCTTAACATTCATTATCTTATTAAAACGTTTCTATTGTAATAAAATAGGGGTGCAATAATAATTTTGTATATTTGAGTAGGATAAAGTTTTGATATTCTATTTTATCCTCTCTTTGATCAAGAAGCTCCTTCAAGAAAATTGTAAGCTCGAAGCTTTCCCCAAGGTTTAAAAGGTTGAATACCATTGCTTTAGAGAACAGCATATTTTATTATGCTACGCTTTTGTATATGATTCAATTTATTTAATGGAATAAAGTATGATCCATATTTCGCCTCCTATACTGCAATACTAAAAGCATTTCAAATTTTACGTGTTCAAGTAAAAATTTACATATTTTTGGAATGTTTCTGAATATTAAAAAAATTGTGTGTAGTGCAAGGATGCAGGTGTTTCAAAGTATTAAAAAATTTATGTGAAAACTGGAACATTATTCTGTTTAAAGATGTCCTAATTCGGATCAGACATTTTATATTATGCGAGAACTGCTTTAACTTATTTTCTTATTTTTCCTTTTATTTTTATCTGATAAAATATATACTTACACCACTGTAAACTTAAATATTACACTAAATTTAATAAGAAGGGTTTTTCCTTTAACATTAAATGGCAAATGACTACTTTTTGTTACTTTCTGTATTTCTAACATATACTCCAGCTCCATTTTCCACAAAAGTTAACGTCCTTTGAAAAATGTTCTACACTTGATCGACCTTCAATGCTCAACGTGCTTAGAAGTGCAATTAGGTTTCTTGCAGTTTACCTCCCTTTCTAAGTTTCATATTTACGTCGGTGAATTGTCTGTATCTTTCACTTTTTCTAAATTTTTCATCATTACTGAAATTACAGCATGTAATGCAATTTATCTCATTATTCTCAACGATATCTATTCGTACTGACTTGATTTGTCTGATAAATTAATTGCTATTTGTTGAGATTTGAAATGATCTTTAGACATTACATGTTTTCTAACAAATAATTTATACATCTTAAAAATAAATTGGATTTTGTGACGTTTCAGGAGGTGAAGAAGACTAAAATATTGGGAACTTACTCCCAAACTTTTTAAGCGTTTAAGACAGAACTAAATCATTATGTAACATATGTATTACAAACAAACGCATTCAAATGCTACTCATAAGCGTCATTTATTAAGTTCGTACGTATGGCGTAGAACGTGAAACGTATGCAACTGTGACTAGTAGCAACATCTCGCGAATCAGTTTGGATTGCTGATTGTCTTACTCTTTTAAGCGTTACACGTTTCGTGTGAATCTACCTCATCGAATCTATCGAATATTTTACGAATTAGATTTTTATTAAAACGAATAGTTAAATGTCCACAAATGACTCAACGAATGATTAAACAGAAATAATACAATCACGCATTTCTTTGCAGTCGACTGCAAGTATTTGTCGGCCTTAGCATCGGAATGATCAAGGACGCGAACTCGCGGCCAATTAAACTTTTGAGTCCCCAGTTCAAATCCTGATTCCACTAATGATCCACCGTGTTGCGGGGCTGATGTCTGTTAAGTTTAAGGAGACTCAAAGTTTCTCTTCGGTATGGTGCAGATTCGAGAAAAGAGAACCAGCTGAGGTGTCCTCCTCGTCACTTGACCTTCACCGTGGTTCAAAAGTAAGTCTGTCGCAAATAGTCTTCGTGTTACTTCTAAGTGCGATATTTATGAGCAGTCAATCAAGCCAAAATTTAACAGACATGCGGAAGTCTGGTTATTCAGATTACGAGTTTGAAAACTCGAATCTGAATCACTAGATTCTTGTTTCTGCCAAAGACCCTTGTGAGGAACAATAAAGGCTGCTCCACGATGCGTCTAGTTGGATCTCAAAATCATTACGTGACGTAGAAGATTGGTGAGGGAGGTATCAGCTCAGATATCATCCTTGACTTTTGAGAATTGCTCGAACTTATGGTATTTCTCTAATGGTTTATTTTGCTGTTCTAATGCAACGCTAAGTTTCCTACTACCAAATGCTTTAAATTCGGGAACTGTAACAGTTTGTAACGTCACAGTAAGTAATGAATTGTTACTTACCTTTCAAATATTTATTGAAATGTAATAAAGTGCATCCAAAATATAAATAGGAGGAGAGTTCCTATATCCTCATACCTCAGGACTTATAAAAAATAATTTGGTAATCCATTAATGAACCGCTAAAATTGAAATAAAAAAGGCCTTAGAAAATAGATGGAAAACGCATTCACACAGAAACTTCACTCTTTTTTTACTTCTTCAGTTGTATTTTATTGAATTCATATAAATGCCATAATGCTACAGATTTGAGAAGGTAAACAAAAATTCCATAGAACTGATATTACGTTCACGTCCAAAATAGAGCCCCAAAACAAATACAAACAATAAAATTATAATAAGAGCACAGTCATTTGAATCAATTTCTAATGCTTTCATGGAATAGGATGATACGTTTCTATTTCGATTTCTCAAATCAATCTATCTTAATATTTATTGTATTGTAAATTCTACAGTGAGAATTAAAAAAAACTGTGGGTTGAAAGCGAAAATGTATATGACAAACAGCATAAAGTTGTTATATTTTTCTTTCATTATTTAAATCTATTAACATCTTAAAGTTTAATTAAATAGTCAAAGAGTTTGAGATTCCAAATGAAGATACATGAAAGAAAGACAACACAGTTTATTACCTCTTAACACAGAATATCCAAGGTTTCTTACGAATGCTTCTTAACTCAGTTCATCCAAGTTTATATTCTGATTATAACATTTTAGCTAACCAAATATTTCGCTCCAATTCACACACTTCTTGTTTATCACAGATTCAACTCGTGTTACTCAAACTAGGTGCCACTCTAATTCAAACGATTAGTTATGATGATTCAATCCAATCTACAATTATCTATCCTCTATCTCTTCTATCCTTTCAATTCTATTTCGCTTTTATATCACTATCTCTAATTCAGTTCACCATACCTTTTATCTTCATCTGATTTACCTAACCACGTTTCGTTTGGTTGGCAAGGAGTTGTAATTGTATACTACACATTACCAAAAGCCGCCGAAGGTTAGTGAAGAGAAAATCGTGAATAGTCCATCGTCAAGTACAAGGCTTGATCGGAAAGAAAAACTTCAATGACCAAAACTTTTCTCATTTGTTACCTTACAACGCCTCCCTATCACCTAACTTTTCCGTCATCTTCAATAACAAACTTGTATTTTAATCACAGATATATCAATTTTCAATCAAACAGTCACAGATTTTTAGTCTAATCATTTATCTATTTATGTTATAAAGGGAAATGTTCTTCATCAATTCATGTTTCCTCAACACGTTTACTAACAAGTTTTATGAAATAAGTAAGTGATTAGAGCATATCAAATATCAAGCTTACCCTGATGCTCGGGTGCGAGAAGATGATTGCGTAATAATGGCGAAGGTTCAACTTCTTCAAAGCTGAGTCGGATCTTTGCTCCAATAATATCAAATCAGATTTCATTCAAGTACAAAATAATTCAGCTTGCGCGCACTATTCAATTCCTTCTCGTTCCTGCTCCCTCTTACTAACTTCGGTATTTCTTATATATTCGTTGTTTACTTCATTAGTCTAACCTTTTTGCCTGTTTCAATCAGTTTTTGATTGGGTTGAGATTTTTATTTTTCGAAATTAATAAGGCAATTAATAAAAGAAAGCGAATAATCTATCGTTACAATCCGATTTTTTCACTTCTTGTGTTGTATCTTAAAGTTACGTGTTTTCTTTAGAAGAAATGCATTGTTTATTGACATTGTCTTCATCCCTTCCCATTCACTTGCGTCAAAGTGGGACAAGTCGGGTAAGTCCGTCGGAGAAATTATGTGGTTGTTGTCGACAACAAACTTTTTTATCAACTTTCAACTTGTCTTTGAATGGGAATGATGTCTCTTAAGAGGCTTTTTTAACCTTTGGTTCGAGGGGTAGGTCGTCTGTAATGACATCTCGCTGCTTCAACCTCATCTCCATGAGGTCTCTAATTCTCCTCCCACCAACGATACATGGAAATAAAAATCACAAATGAATGGCATAGAGAATACATGTAACTGTCAAGTATAAAAAAGCATTTTGAGAATCATGTAACAACTAAATAGATGTTGGGGTTCTGAACGCATTACTTTTTTAATAAAACTTAGCACATTTCAATTTTCACAAAAATTGATGTACTAATTTTGTTATGGCTTGCTTTTTGTGGCAAGAAGTACAAGTTGCTACCAAGCTTGTGAAGTGAATTCAAAATTTCAATTGTCTATGTTCCTCAAAATCCAAGCATAATGAGTTTTGTACTGTATTGAAGACTATTAATAAAAATGACTTGTTTTCAGGACATCACGTTTATTTGAGCACATCTTTTCAAGCATAAATTAACTACACAATTTCACACAAGTACCACTTTTTCAACGTTCGTCTTTACCTCTTGGAACCAAACTCTATACTAAATTTCATATCCGTTGCCAGTAAATTATCTAAAATCAAATATATGATCTGTGTTGCCAAAAAAATATATCTTTATAAAGAATATTGAAAAAGATATCACTTTAAGTTTAAATCGTCTGATTTTAAAAGTAGAATAGGTAATGTCTTAAATAAAGTATCACATTAAATTAAATCGTCTGCCTTTATAAGTTGGACACATAATATCTTAAAAAAAGTATCACAATCGTTTGTTTTTAAAAATTGAATATGTCACAGTTTGTATACGTAAAATGTGTGTGTTTACTTTCTGTGTTAAACAAAAATACTTCACTAGAAAAATATGAAAATAAATAATACGAGGTATATGGTCGTATTTTATATCAGTAAGCGTAACTTTTTTTTGTAACTAATTTAGGTAAGGAAAACTATTGTTTAAAAATCTGGTTATCTGGCTACAAAATACGAAACACCTGATTTTAAAGATTCTAAGGCAAACCTGCCGCATCATTTTTAATATTTTTAAAAAGTCCTGGCCATACAGAAGATTTAAGCTGGTAAAGCAAAAAACTTGGTTATACTATAATAACACCATGAAAAATTTATGAAATTGAAACTCAAAAGTTAATTTTTGGATGAATTCATCCAATCTTAAACTGAAATCAGCCATGATTATTTATTAATTAAAATTCGTCTTATTTTTAAAGCTTTTCCGATATTCGTGGTATGACTTTTGCTTTAAACTATTTAGTAAAATCACAATAAAATCAAAGCTTTCATTATTTAAATCAATATAAAAGTATAATTTTCTGCCATAATTTTGAGCATGAAAAAAATTCAAGATAATTGATATTAAAATCCTTATCTTCCAAATTGGAACACAAGCAAAAACTAAGTTCCTTCCCCTAAATATATGCAAAACATCTTTTAACTTCTTAGTGCTAATTAAAGATTATCCGCAATCTCACCATTTTTAAAATATGAAATATATCTCGAAGTTTTTTAAATGAGCTCACTCTTCTTTATACTCATTCTACAGTGAAACCACACTAATATGCCCTATTTGGGAAAAAAGTCCCCTTCTGAATTTCAGTTAGATCATTCTCTTATACAAAAGTAAAGAGTTCATTCGTATTTCCTGATCCCCTTACAAAGTATCCTTTTATTTATTACATCACGTGCTCTTGAAACGGATTAATTCCGCTTAAACCAATTATAAATCTGTCAAAAACAATCCCTTTTTAATTCCCTATCTATTATGATGTTTCCACGGAATCCCCTTATTCATACCACGTGCTTCTGACGTTTATGGGAATTTTCCCTGGTATATAAACAAAAACATATGCCTGTCCTATCTGGGCGTATGTGGCAAAATCAAACATTAATTTACTTGAATCCACACAATGCTCAACACTCAGAATGATAACTAAAACCAGATGGTTCGTAAGGAACAATGAAATCCTAAAAGTCACCAAAATACCAACCTTTAGAAAATTTGTACAAAAAATAGCCAAAAAATTCTTTAACTCATTTAATTTAACCAATAACACTAACATGATCAATCTAGAAAATTACACCCCAAGAGAAAACACCAAAAGACCCCGCACTGTACTACTAGACTCCTATAACCCTCCTTAATTTTTTTACACTCACTATTTTTTATACACTTAATAATTAAATTCATTTAAAATCACTGAATCATCATCTCTAGCACACTTTTCTGCCGTATACGCCCACACTCACAGTCACACCCACCTTACAATCACAGCAGTCAGGGACAGCCAATAGGACAGCTCCCCTCCAAGATCTATCAACCAATAGGAATCCAGCTTATCAGCGCCCTCTCTGACTGAAACCTATACCTCCAAGTTGCCAACTTTATCAGACTTCCACGTCAGCCAATCACAGGCCTTCATCTGACACCAACTCACAGAAAGTTTAAATTCAATCAATTTACAAAGTTAATTGCTTCATCTCTACCTACCCGAGCTTAAAGGCCGCTCCGCGGCCTATATGCTCGATACAACATCCAACGTATCCAGCGAACGTCAACGAAGCGCTCTCTTCTCCCTTCTTCTTGCTGTCTAATGATGAAATAGCCTGTAATCAACTGCGTAGTGGAAATGGTCTCTCTCTCCAGTACAATAAAATAATTCTGTAAAATTCAAATTGGTTTCGACTGCTTTATGAACATAAAGATGATATTATGTTACATTTAAAGGCCAGCGGATCATTTACACGCACGCACGCACGCACTTTTTGCACGTATGCTATATATGTAACATACATATATATAATATAATATGTAATATTATGTATATATATCTTCATAATAATAATAATAATATATCTTCTCTTAATAATAATATGTAATATAATATAATATATATAATATATGTATAATATGTCAAGTTACAAACTGAATTCATTTGTTTTATAAATTAATAATTTTTTTGTATCCTAGTACCACGTTCTTTCGTTTTAACTTTATTGCGTTTATTCTTATTTCCTGATACCATTTCATTTAAACTTTAATTTATGCAATCACGCTCTCTTAAAATTTGAAATGTCAGCGCTGCTTCCACAGCTCCAGACCTATAAGGATGATCCCTATCAGACTTTAGGTCTGCACTTAAATTCCCTCGAAATCCCTCCATTCACTCCATATGTTCTATGACGTTTATTGTGAAATTTCCCTACTATATAACCAAAAATAGAGCGAAACGCCATCTCTTGCTTTTACTCTCACATAATCGTACGCTCTAACTCATCTGTAGGTCTCTCTCTCTGCTACAATAAAATAATTACTTACAAATGAAATTGCCTTCGACTGTTTTTGAAACTTAATTAAATAAGTACTTGTTAAAATATTTAATAGAAAGGAATAATATTTTAACATTATATATATATATATATATATTAGATTACTTCTATACTTGAGACCTATCATATTAGAGATTATTTATCGAGATTTGATACAAACGGTTTCCAAAACATAAAATTCGAAATGTAGTAAAAGATCGAATTACCAATATTTTACGATTGATATTCTATCATAAAAAAAAGCCCTTATCTTTTATAGGAACATATTCTGGCTGAGGCTCAGTATTACTAAGTCCGTTGCTGAATGTCCTTGTGTGGCCTCTAAATGCGACGTAAATAAACATTCTTTCAAAGAAACAAATTCTACTAAATGCCATGGTTTGTATGTTCCTTGCAAAAATGCTTACATTCTATCATGAATTTTTATTTTTAACGATGAATATACAAGCTTAAAACTATTTGGGTTTTTACATTATCACAAAATAGTCAACAAAAGAATTTTTTATTCAAATCACTTAGCATTCCACGTATTTTTCTTTTCCTCGAGGTTATTTTCAATAAAGGTCGACTCGTGTAATAAGCTTAAATTTTCGATGTATTGTCTGATAATAATGGATCTTAGTTGCTTGAAGAGTGAATTTGTGTAATAAAATTCCTTTCAAAAAGTGTTAATGCGACAATTTTAATGAAAGACAGAAATAAACGTGAGTCCTTGATGATTTTTCGTTGTCCTCTTTATCACATTGAGAATAACTCAAAAGAATAAACAAACATAAGTATATTTATTTTTTTCATACCTTGCACTGCTGCATTTTCTTCCCTGCTGAGAATCCTCAATTAGTCTTAAAATATATAATCCACGAAGGACTCGGTAGAAAGGAGGAACATTTTGAATCAAGTTCTCAATAAGAATAAAATGGCACACATTTTTTTATTCGTACCCCCCATAATGGCCAGTTCTATCACACGTATGAATAAATTCTGAAACTCACGAAAGACCTTCAAGGTTAAAAATTCGAAGGTATGCACTTGGAAGTGGAAGAATTTTTCGCAGACAACGTGACGAATTCCATAAGATGTTACAGAATAAAAATGGCAAAAGATTAAAGAACGTATTTCTTATTGAAAATTATTTGATGAAACAAGATAGGTAGATTAATTTTTTTAATACACAGACTAACGGGAGAAAACAAAATGTTAATTTTAAAATTTTATTCAAAGTAGTGCAGTAAAAATTATATTATATCAATATCTTTCTCAGTAAAACTCTTTTTCTTCTCATAAAAGCTCTTATTTGTAAAATCATCTATTCTGTCTTTTCATTTGACGAAGAATATATGTATCAGATTATTGAGAATCTTGTTTAATTTTTTTTTGTAATAGTTTCTCATGCGCTTTTCCCTTCATCTAACCATTTTACGCTTCTTCATGACGTTATTTGGTTTGAGAACCTCGCCTTGTGAATAAACCGTGACTTTTGTAAATCAACATTACTATAAACATATAATTGTAGTGAATAAAAGGAGAAGATAAGATAGTGACATCAGACGTGTTAAAAGTGCTGAGAGAAGATAGAATGTCATCAAGATTAAAATGCATACGACATTGATAATAGAAGATCAGGTGATTTTTTTAAGAACTGCTATTTGACTCGGACCCAGTATTCAATATTATTTCTGCTTTGGGTCCATTTTTGTTATTATTAAGATAAAAGAATTTTCAGTTAATATTTGGTTCAGTTAGTTGCCGTTCCACATTCGTAATACGAGCATTTATTTTTTATTCTTAGATAAGAATAAAAACATTTAAAATGTCTGTCTGACTATTGATTGACTGATTAATTAGTGAATTTCGTTAAATGAGATCCTAAGTATCAAAGTGGGGGTGTCACACTTTACAAAGTTAAAAAAAAATGATGGAATCGTTTATTTCAAAAGATGTATCTTTGCATAGTTTGAAGAATTTATATGAGGATAAAAGAAATATTTATTTAGATCACCAGTCTCCCCTTTTTTTTAAAAAAAAATTAAAGCTTTTACTTGTTGAAACTCTTAACTGTGAATTGTCAAAACATCTGAAGATGTCCGGCAACCATTAAACAATTATAGTTATTGGATTTTTGAGCAATCCATAATTTATTCACTTAAACGGTAATTTTTTTTTTGTACTATTAAGCAAAATCCTTTTTTACTTACAAAAGCTTAATTTAGACTTTTATGAGTTGAAATGTGGCTACTCGCGACTTTCCCTTCATTAATCTTGGGAACTTTTTTCTATTATTGAAATCAAGCCTCTTTTAAATAAATTGAAACATACCGTATGCAAATTAGATTGAAGTAAAGAAGTGTAATGAACAGATGTGTGAGGGAAAGTATTTATAAGCTTAGTAGAACTACATGTTAGAATTGGTAGTCGATAAGTAGTGGATCGTAGAAACTGTAAGTTTACAAGTGAATACCGGTAGCGGACCCACATCGAATAAAAATCCTTTGAGGAATGAGTTCATATGGGAAGAATTCAGATTTCCCACTCGAACCCTTAACTCTAGTGGTATTACTCACTCGAAACCGAAGGAGTTGGTTAGAGTAAACTTTGATTAGAAAAACGAATTGTAATTCAGGCACATTGTGGATAAGAAGAATTTGAGAGGGAGAGTATCACTGAAAGAAGATTCATAACTTGTGTGTGTGTGTGTGTGTGTGTGTGTGTGTGTGTGTGTGTGAAGAATGTTGACAAACTCCGCTATCACTGATCTGACATCTCGTCTCATCACTTAATTGTAGGAATAGTGCAATTATATACATGAAATCAGTTATAACTTCGGACGGAAATAAAACGGAAGCGTCACTAAACTTCATTTTCTTTAAATAATTTTTATTTTCGTAATAATAAAAACGAAATTTCATGACTTCTACGAGTTACGAACAGTACAGTTTTTTTAATCCAGCAAAACTCGGATACCAGAAATAGGTTCTAAGAATTCCTATTTGAGTCATGATGAACTGGAAAAGTGTATGTTATTAATCTTCTAATTCATAAAAAATCATTACGAATTTTTAATATCCCATAGACAACAAATTTCAATTACACGTAATTAAAAATATGCGTTATTGCACAATTATTGTGCTTAAAATTTTGGAATTCTTATATCCTACACAACATTAGACAACGCAAATATGAATACAGTGATTCTGCTTATGCGTACGATGATTGAAATACTTCTCCAATGAAATGTACATAAATAAATACGTGTGTGGTACATAAACAATGTCACGCAAAATAAGTATTCATTACTTATATGCAGATAACATTCAAGTATTATTTTATTGGTAAAGCGAAAAAATTAATAAATTACATTAATGGTCATTTAAATGATTCCTAAAATTACTTTTTTTTATAGAGAGTCATATTCCAATACGTAAATTTATTAGAAGAAGACTGCCTGTCGTGCCTCTTAAGAATACTTAGGAGGCACGGCAGGCAGCTTTTGCCTCAAAAGACGATAGCAAAATATTTTTTTTTCTTCTTAATACTAATACTACTATGTAGCAGTTTTTTGAGAACTTATTTAGTTATTAACTTTCCTATCCTGAAGGGAATCAGAGTAGGAAAATTAACTTATTCAAAATTATTCTAAGATTATTAAAAAGATAGGTCCAAATCTACCTCTCTAATCGACCCATTTCATCATATTTATTTCATTATAGCTACCATGGGTTTAAGTTATGACAATTGGTTTTTAATAAATTTTTCAAGTAGATAAATATCTTGAGTTCATAACTTTTTAGGCATGTAGAATCGATTTTTTTCCCCTTAACTACACAATAAAATAACATTTTATGTGACTGCCTTTTTTCGACCACGCCCTTTAGGACGACTGGCGCACAGACGTGACAGAGTTTTTCTCGTTCAACCTCGACTGTCACGCAAACGTGTCAGAATCTCAGAACGTTTAAAATCTGATATATTAGGTCCACAAGATCAAATTACTCGTACTCATGTCCATGGGATTTGCGATACATGTAAATTTGACTTCCAACTCGAAATTGGACAAAGGTGACTTGCATGCCAATTTTGATTTTAAAAACTTAATGTATAAAATGTTTTTGTTTACTATGTTTAATTAAACAAAATCCTCATTGTAAAAGACACTATGTTTTTAGATACACGCTGGCTTCCTGGCAGCTCTTTAAATCTGCACTTAATATTTGTTGGTCGTTGGTGACGGACTTTACTATAGCTTTGGATGTTTGGGTATACAGTCTAGTTTCTAATCGAGAATTATACCTTGTATATGTCAATTTTTTCTGATTCGATATAGAGTGTGGCGTAGATTATCTGATATATCTAAAAAGTTGAGTTTTGAGACGTGTCTGTCTGTGAACCGATGAAATGATTAATGTGTCATTCATATATATATATATATATATATATATATATACACCAATGAGGACGTACGGCTCGGAAAAATATTCTCTCTAGCATGAGATTCTATTAAATAAAAAGACTAATAAAGGCGGGATCATCAAAAACATTGAGTTATTGGAAAATCATTAAAAATAACACCTATAAAGAGCTAAAGCTATGTATAATTGTATGAGTTTCAATACAGTATATGCAAATAAAATGTCAAAAATACAAAATAACTCAAAATACAAAAAAAAATATATATTTATATTTTGTATTGATAGCCTACATCGTTCTATTCAAGTGAAAGGCATAAAACATTTTTCTACGACTTGTCAGCCAATTAAAAAATACCGGATTACTAGAAGCCCAGGAAAAGCAAAGTATCGGATTAGCAAAGGGCGTATTGAAGTAATTAAATATGATATAAATATTAAATACATAAAGTATGTAAATAAAAATATGTTATGCATATACCGCACATATACTTTGCAGAACATGATTAAATAGCGCGTTTATCTCTCCGCAATTTTTTGGATTTAGGTTTAATAGCGAAAACCCTCCGGGGCACTAGAAGTACTCTCGATTTTGAGTCTGCCATCGTGAAATGGAAATTATGCATATAAAAATAAAATTAGTAATTTTTATGGACTGCATTTCAAATAATTCTCAATAAATATCAAGTGATAGAATAATATTTTCCTTACTGTTTACTTCTTAATTGGATATGAATCATGTTTCATATGGCCAGAAAAGTATAAATCGATACTCCTCTTTTTTGCTTCACCTTTAATTTCATATTATAATGAAACTAAAGGAGAAGTAGGTGTTATATACTTATTAAATTAGCTGCCACTTACATGCAAAAGGAAACTAAGAAATGATCTGTGTGTTTATTCTACGATATGACTGACAAAGCTTTTATATAAACGTGTCTGACGTTTTTATTCATGCAAGTCTTTCTTACGATCGAAACAAGCCGTACAAAAGACGTCTTTTTCTAATGGAACTTTCTGACTAAATGTGAAATAAATATTAAGATGGAAAAAATCTCAGCAACGAAAAAAGTGAAATCGGCAATGCAGCAATTGAAAGGTCAGAAAATTTCAGAACACCTGAAAGAGGAAGGTGCGAAGAATGCAGTCCAAAGAGAGATCGACAGATACAAATGAAGTGTTTTTCACGACTAGCATTTCTTTACAAGGTTCAAGTAAATGTGTACAGTAAATCTTGTTTCTCATTTTAAAAAAAAGTATTAAGGATGAATGTAAGGCATAATAAATTTATAATTAAAAAACTATATTACTTTTCGAGGTTTTATAAACTTATAACAGCTTTCACAAACTAGAGATTGGATGGTTAGATAGGAGGCGAAGGAAGAAAAATGTGGGGTAGGGGTGAATATTACATAAAGTATGAAATATATAGCCCATTTTAAAATTAATAAAATTAAGCTATATAAAAATATTTGTTATAACATCAATAAATATAAATCAAACAGGGTCGAATGAACCCATCGAGGCAAGACCAAACTTTTCTTTTTAATAGAATAGGAAGGCTAATTAAATTTTGGATCAAAACTGTTCGCATTTCCAAAATATGGTAATTGTAGCACGCAGACATGTTAGTTATTCCAGACGGATTAACGCCATTAGCTCAGCTTTCAGATGTGTGTATCGATATAAATCAGTCAAATGAAATTTAAAACAATATTGAATACGTGGATATTAGAAAGTGGAAAAACATTTACATAAAGAGGTCAGATGCGCATACCAGTTTAGAAATAGTGTGTGAGTGTATAACAAGAGCGTTGATTGAAAATAAATATTTAAATATGTTATTCAAAAGTCATTTAAAAAATGTAGAATATCTAACAATCTAGATGGAACGAAAGATTATTATGTATTTATGGATTAGAATTACAGGAATGGTGAAGAAACAGAACTCGATGGTGTGCCTGAATATGTAACGGAAGACGGAAAAGAACTTTTCGTGTTATCTAATAACGAAAATTTTGATGTTCATAACGTATTAATTTAATTTTTAGGATCATATTTTCCTTATTTTTAAATCTGTCAGTTATATATCCTGCGTGTAACGCGCACATGTAAATTTTGATCTTATTTTTTGTATTAAAAGTGCGCGTTATATACGTGTGTGTGTGTGCGTGCGCGCGCGCAAAAGTAATACCTTTCTTTTTAATACTACTATTTATTTTATTATAGTGGAGAGAGAGAGAGCATTTGATAAACAATATAAAAAGTCAGAAGAGCATAAGGGATCAGAAGAGAGAATTTTCTCTTGCTTGGTGTTTTATAGTAGGGATTTTCATACTAGATGACGTGTGATAAATGGAAGGACTTCGAGGGACTTAAAGTGCAGACAGAAAGTCTAGTAAGGATCGTCCCTGCAGGACTGAAGCAGTGAGAACAGCATTATCAGCGAATTTTTAAGAAAGCGTGATTGCATAAATTAAGTTAAAAAGGAATGGTATCAGGAAATGATAATGAACGCTGTACTTTTAAATGAGAGAATGGGAAAAATCAGGAATTCAAATTACGATTATGATAAACTAATATGAATTAAAGTTAAATCATTACACACACACACACACACACATATATATATATATATATATATATATATATTAAAAATATATATATTATATATATATTAAAAATTAGAAATATATTCGATAAATTTGTTATAGATATATATGTCTTAAAGGTAATTCTGTAAATCGGGTTTGGTGCTCAAGTAGAAATACCTGCATGCAGCTACAAAAATAAGCGTTGCGTTCAGAAATTCTAAGAAAGCGCATTTATTTCAGAAATGACCTTTCACTTTTTGAATCGGGAAAGTGGACCAAATACTTCATTATTCCTTATCTAGGGCACGTTTCTGTCTTGCTCAGGGCTAATCGGTCGGTCATCTTTCGATTCGTAAACAACCAGTTTTCTAGAAGACTTATATGAAGGCCAAGGACGAGTGGTGCTTTTGAAACGTAATTGGTAGTCTTAAACCGTTGTGATCTTAAAAGATTTTCAATTGTAAAATTTATTGCAGTCAATCTAATCAAAAGTAAAGCATCTATTCAACCTCTAACTATCAAATGTTTTATGAAACTTTTCTTTGTTTTTTGTTTAAAGCTTTTATTTATAGTAAAATTTAATACTTTCTTATAATGCATCTTAATTGTGCAAAATGAATGCCATTTTTATTTCTATCTTCTTTATAAATAAATTGTTTGAAAATTCGCGAGTAAAAAACATTATTTAAAGTCTTTGCAATACATACCATAGGTGCAGATTAACCAGAGGGATTTCGAACTTCTGTAAAAAATATTTGTTATTATGAAACATGCACGATCATCCTCAAATTTAATCTCATGGAAAGATTTTGTAACGGAGTAAAAATAATAATTAAAGAAAATAAAAATGTGCAAAATAACACAAATTAATTATTGCAATAAAATTAAGTTTGGCGGTTTTTATCCCAAAACTGCGTTTAGTAGGATTTTTTTTTTTTTTTTTTTTTTTATCTTGTCAAAACATGACATGTTCATATGAAATAATTTGAAGTCCAAGATTAATAAATTTGTAGCCTCACAATTGTGAAATCTGTAAAAAAATTTCCCCTCCAATTTTAGATAAGTTTCTTGGATTTGTCTAAAAATACGAATTCAATTTAATTTTTAAAAATTAAATGAATCAGTTTTATTTAATTTCGTACGATGAATTTTTGAAAATATTTTATTTGTATATGCATTGTAAGCAAAATATACTATACTCGAAAGTTTCAAATAATGATTCTAGTTATGAGTTGTGGAGCTTTTCAAGAGCAAACTTCATGCTAAAAATGCGATATATGTTGATATCGCAATTTAGCAATCTAAAAGCTAATGTATAATAAAACAGAGGCATAAGTGTTTGTTTGGACAATATTTTCGTAATTGTTCTAAATGAATTAATAAGATAATAACGTATACTTCTGAACAATTCGATTTCTTATTTGTTCACAAAGTAATCGAATGGACGATCAAAAATTTATAGCTTATTGGTTAACTATATATCTGAAACTTTAAGATTTGAGGAGAGGAAGTTGACGAATGCGCGTGCATGTATGTGTCACGGATAAAAAAAAAGAGATACGTGTTAATATAAAGTTGAAGAATTACTTCTTTTTATTCATCGCAATTAATGAGCTTTCATGCCTATTTAAAAAGACAATAGTTGGTCAAATTAAAATGAAAAATGTGGATAAAAACTAATTAAATATATTGAATTTTATTTAAGAAATTGTAAAATATTTATTAACAAGGAATGACGATTTTGTGAAAGAGTATTTTCCATAAGAATATCACATTTCTTGTTATCTCGTGCCGAGGTAGTCTAGTGGTCAAGGTCGCGGTCTAGCTGCCGGCTGTTTTCGTTCAGTCGCGGGTTCGATCCTTGGCCGCCAAAGACCCGTCATATAGCCGGGGCTGATGCTCGTTAAATCTGTTCGGGACCCAAATTCCTCCCGTTGGCGTGGTATGGATATTAGGAGAGGGCGTTGTCAGCTCAGTTGTCGTCCTCGTCACTTGACCGTGGCTCAAAATTACGCGGTCGGTCGCCAATAGCCCTTGTGTTGCTTCTAGTGCGACGTTAATAAAAAACTAAACTAAAATCTTGTTGTCTCAGTTCTCGCTTTTTTATGTTCTACACTTTCGTATATTTTGAACTTCGTGTGTAATAACCCTTGATAGAGTCTCTTCTTTAATATTTTTATTTGTTTTTGGGTTATTTAAATTCCTCTTCTCTCTCAAGTTATTTACACGTCCAATGATATCCCTTACATTACTTATCAAAAATTAGAATATATGCATTATGTACAGAGGAGACGTGAGGCTCTAATAGCTACACCAGACATATGCAACATACAGTTGACGGATTGATTCTGGCCTGCGTCCGAACCATATGGCCCGCAACGAATTTTCTAAATATCGTAGAATATGGCCAGTTTCCAAAGCTGACTGCTTTTGTCCAGAAAAAAAAATTGAGCTATTTAAAAGCGCCTATAAAGGCGAGCAACTGTTATCAAGGAAGAAGTTTGTGAAATCCATGATCACATTACGCGAATTACTGATATGCGCCCAGAAAACACGTTGCTATAGTTTCATTGACAGCAATATATCCCCATCTTATGTTAACCATGAAATCACAATCGTGGCATTAAAAGGTGTTTCTTTTATTTAAGAATATAATATTTTTTTTCTTTTTTGACATTTTATATTTTTACAGATTTTTTGATGAGATTTTATATGAAGTAATAGAGATATTAAACAAATTAAGATGTGCTCCTTTTTTATGCTTTAATTTAAGGGATGTATCCGAACCAATCATCATAATTTGATGAAGCGGTAGGAAGTAGCAAAATATTTTTTACATATAAGCAAGTACAAACGCAGATGTCATATGGTAAGGCAAAAAAAAATTGCTGGTACGTGATGGGAAGAAAACAGAAGAAAGTGGTACGAAAAACACTGTTACAAAATGTCCTCGAAATTCGTAACCTTTTGCTGCAGTACATGATTGATAACGCCGTTAAATATAGAACCAGGGATTCTAGAAAATTCTTTGAAATTATCAAATGATCAAAGTGGTATCGCACAATTCTTTCATTCGTTCAAAAAATTTTGATAAATATCTCAACCACATTTTTACAATTAAAATAAACGAATAAAATATTATTTTTCGGAAACATTATGTGTGATACAAAACTAAATAATTAACACATGTGAACTGAAATTATAAAACAAACATACAGTTTTTTAATTTGTACTTGAGGCTATCATTCAGGTTTAATAATTACTAACCGAACTCTCTGGATAAAATTTGTTCTGCATATTAATTTATCCCGATATACATAAAATTGTAAATTACATGATTGCTGCATGAATCTTGATTTGTTTGATTTCAGGGAGCCGTAGTTGAAGTAACCAGAAGTATCGTAAAGTTTTAATTATAACTAAAGGTAATCCAGATAGAAACTTGATTTTTATGACTTCTTTATATAGTCACCATACAAAGTTATATACACTGATGTTTAAAATTAAGAGAATTTTCCAATTTGGTCGATTATCTGTACAACTACTGGACAGATTTTAAGGCAATTTGGTTTGTACATAGAGTTGATATAATACAAAAAAATAACCATTCAACATTTATAATACATATGCATGATCGTGCTCACACTCATGGGAGTTTGAAGGTCTGAAACAGCGGTTGCAGAATACACAAAAGAAATGAGTTAGTAGGGGGAATGGTCCCCTCTTACAGCTATACACGCCTTGCAGCGTGATGTCATACTGGAAATAAGGCAGTTTCTCAGTGCCTGTGGCAATTGGTCCCATTCGTTCAGCAATGCTGTTTTCAGGTCTTGGATTGTTCTCGGAGGGGAATTACGAATTGGCAATTGCCCTCCCTTGAGCGTTCTAGTCATGCTCTATAGGATTATGTTCTGGAGGTTTGGCTGACCAATCCATCCGGCTAATATCCTCGCTTTCTAGAAATTCGTCGTCCAGATGAGCTCTGACTTTGCCATCTTTTAAAAAGAAATCAGGACCAATTGAGCCCTTGAAAAATCGAACGCAGGGCTCCAATACATCGTTCCTATAACTCTCAGCAGTCGCAGTGCCTCTTTCAAAGACATGGAGGTGTGTGCATTTGGACGATATCATTTTCGAAACGAAATGAAGATGAATGTGAAAATCAAAATGATAATTATTGTTCTTTTAAATTGCGAAATAAAATTTTGAATAACACCTATCTTTATTTATTATTTATGTTTGAAATCGGGAAGTTATTTCTGCTGCTACACCCTGTATAGAAACCATCTCACATAAAAATGGTTCAAAATTTCTCATTCCTTCAATGCGACTTATCCTGACATATCCTAAACTTTATTATTATTTTTATGTTCGTTTTAATTTACCCAACATGTCTAAAATTCATATTTAACTTACGTTTGAATAATGCTGCAGTAATGGTCACAAGTCTTTTCAACAAAGCAAAAATACGAGTAGTATTCAGCTCAATTGCATCAAATATTTTATTAGAAATTTTGCATAATTTTATCGTCTGCAAATTTACTTCTTTGGCTTAGAATTAAAAGTCTGCGATTTTAATATATTTGCTATTTATTTCAAATATTTCAAGTGGTTCAAATGTGATCTGATGAGATTTAATTAATGTAAAAGGAATTGAGTTTTGTTATTTTTCTCATTATCTTTTTTTTTTTTTAACTAAACCTATTATTCAGTGTTTAAGTGAAGATAATAAAGCGCAAATTATATTCCATTATTGTGTTGTTAATGGTTTGAAAATGAGAGTCTCAAAATAATGTTGTTCGAAAATTTGGATTATCACATCAGATAGCAAATGTTTGGAAATGAAATTTTAAACAGCAGGTAAATAATTACAAAATCAAGACATGTTCAATCAAAAAAAAATTTCAAATACAATTAATATAGTGATTTTAAAAAGATTTTATTTATTCACTCAAATAACTAATGACATTTAGCCGCTTAAATAACTATGGAAATTAATCGAAGTAATTTTTATATGTGTTTCTCTTGTAAAACATCGTTAAAGAGACAATGGATTACTTAGTCGTCCCAGCTGAAAATCGCTGGCATCGCAAAAAAACGTTGCCCAAAATTTAAAAGAAACAATCCTCGGTATTTTGTTCACACCGTAAAATATGGTGGGGAACATGTTATAGGTTCGAATGTTTTCCTATTAAGGATTTGGACCATTAAGTCAAATAAATGGTACCAAATAAAGAAAAACACATGGTGTCATATTTCTCTTTTATTCAGAATCTTCCAAAAAACTGAGATTTCGGCAGGATAATGATGGCAAACGCACACAAGTAATGTTCAATAATTCTTACATTGAAAAAAAAAAGGCAAAGCTATAGGAGGCCAACTCAAACCCCAGACTTAAATCCGATACAACATTTGAGAGAAGAATTTGATAAGGAATTCAAGAAGTTAAATCACACAAATCTCAATGATTCGCATTACGCATTAAACCATGAATGGGAAGTTCTAGCTACAGATGAGATAAACTATGTAACCTAACAAATGTGGAGTCATTTTAAAAGGAAAATATTTTCCAACAAAATTTTAGTGATTTTAGTGACAATATTGACCGTATAAATTCGTATAATATTTGCACATGTAACATAAAAAATTTCTTTTTCGAGAGACTTTTGATAGTTATAATATGCATTTAAGAAATAAAATGTTAAAATTAATTCAATTTCTTATTTTCTAATAAAATATAAATAAAAATGTTGCTTCTGTATTAATATTTACCAATTATTGTGGTATAAATTTCATGAATTAGTAGGTAGAACCTGTTATAGTTAAAATTAGCTTCGTCAAAAGATTTTGTGCACAACTGTATCAAGAAACTGAATGGGTTTCAACGTAATTTTAACAATCGTTCATGTAGCATGAAAATCTAAAAAATAGAGTAAGAAATGACGAATGAAAATTTTGCTGTGAATTTCACTGTATGCAATGAATACTGTTAAGTGGATAATTTATTGTTTAAGTAGTATTGATATTTATGAGGTTCTTCAAAAACCTCCGGATCGTGTCTAATAACAATTACACATACTGGAACTTAAACCAATTAAATCAGTGATGATGACCAATCAGTAATGTAATGCCCCCGTCCTCATAAATATCAAGTTTTTACTGAAAGGGTTTTTTAAAGTTCTTTTATTCTAATTCTTTAATTATCCCTTAATGTTATCCATAAATAGTTTTAAGCGAATTCATCCCATGGATATACAGTCGAAATAATCCATCATCAAGGAGGATAATGTAGAATGACGCTTTATTCACAAATTTTCAGGAAATGTCGAAGCACAAATAGTAGAAATTGTATAGATTAACAGAACAACCAGGATAAACAGCAATTGTACAAATTAGCGACATAACCGGAACAAAACAGCACCTGTACAAATTAGCAGCACAAACAGATAGCAAATCACTAGCAAACAGTATTAGCACTTTCAATAATGCTCAGCTCGCCAACTTACTACTCATATTGTAGATACAACTCCTAAGTCAGCACTTCAAGGGCATATCCAGGCAGATTTTCTCAGACTCCATGTTTTCGCGCATTTATAGCTGTTCCGGTCTGGTGTGACGCCTCAGAGAAAATTTAAGAAAATTTCACTACTCTTTCCCTAATACAAATTTCGAGAAAATTCCAACATTTCCGAGAACTTTCATTTTGTCCCCAGTGTTGCCAAAACCGTCGCAAAATCGAGAGGATGGGTCATTGCCAAAGCCTTCCTCAGTATGCGACAAACCTCGGTAAACATCTATCTACATTCACAAGAGAAACATTTTACAGAATCGTTAATGCAGATTCGTAGCAATGGTTTTTACTGTAATGAACCCTATGGTCTACCTGATGTTTCGTTGTTTTTGGAGCATATTCCATAGCTAGCTAAATTGCTAATTTCTTTCTTTCATCTAATACCGAAGACAAATTTCGCCTCATTGTAACTTTGTGAAAAAGGTGTTATGGGGATGATTAATGATGCAAGAGCTAGATGTGGCAATACTGCACCAAACAAAATGTAACTGTGGTTTAGACGTTTAAAAAATTGGAGAATAGGTAAAAATAGATTGGCAAGAAAAATAGTCGAAAATAGAAAAGGATCGCTAGAGTATCTCGGAGTTATGTCACCCGTGTTTACCAAAATTATTAATCTCATGGGAAAGAAAAAAAATCACCAGCGCGTCTCGGGGTCGGGATGCTTGCCATTATCGAAAGAAGGCAAACCCCAAGGTGTTGTGAGAGAGATCATGAAACACCTTTTCAAAGCCCACGCAACCACTATAGATATTCATTGCATCTGTAAAAAAAAAGTTATGCTCTTTAGCGGATATCTTTAGCAAGCGCAATGAATATTTTGCAAATTGTGCGTTGTATGAGAAAGTTATCTCTTAAAAGCATAGCAACTTAGCACACGTCAAAATACGCCAATAAATTTGATTTCTAGGCAATTAATACAATATTTTAAGCTATCGGAACATCAATTACATTCGATCTTGAGGCTTTTGCAATAAAAGATAAAGAAACGCACCTATTATTTTGGCTAATTATTTTTAATGTTACGACTGGGAAATACTATTTACACGCATTTCTAAATAATTAGTTTTTAAAGATTTTATTAACAAATATTGTATGGAGGAAAGGATCTTATTTTCGTTTTGCTTATTTAAGTAAAAGTTATAGCTCAAATTATCTCAAGTAACTAAATCAAGAAATAGCAAATATTTACAAAAGAGAGAACACACAAAAACCTGTGCCACATAGTCAAAAAATAACTTATAAAAGCGATCGGAAGCAAAAAATAACTTATAAAAGCGATCGGAAGCAGTACAGTGTTACAACTGTATTAATTTTCAATTTCCTCTGGAAATTATTTTTTAACTTAATCTTGGGGGAATGCAGACTGATTTTCGCTTAGCTTCACTTTTAGTCAAAATAACCCAATAGATGGCGCCACGTCCCAATGATTTCCACTCCTGTTTTCTTCCAGAAAGTCCCTCCTGCTGCTTTCCTCCCTTTGAATTTGAACATTGCACATCTTTCTTTTGACAAAATAAATAAATAAATTGTTATTACTTCAAAACTTTTAAAAAGTTAACTTACTTTCAGAAAATTTCGGACTGAATGACGGCTCCTTATGAAACAAATAGGATTCTTTAAAATCTATTTTAGTATTCTCCTTCATGCAGCTTAATGCCGCTATTCTAAATACATGGAGCACTAGTCCTCCGTGAAACCACTTCAAGCATTCTACTAAAAGAACAGAAATTATCGCAGAAGAAAAATCAATACAATTTTTTTTTTTTTTTTTTTTTTTTTTGAAATCGTAATGAGAAAACTCGAATGACTATTTTTCATTCCTACTCGTACATATGTGGAATTCTAAACTTAATATGTACAGAGTTGCTATGAAAAACGTTATATTATAAATCGGAAAATCTTGGAAGAGGACAGAAACAACATTCTAAATATTTTAAAAATCAATGCAGAACAGATTGTGTCAATCCCCGGATTGATGTATTTCACGGATCTTCCCTGTGAGATTCAAACAGTTCAATTTGATTTTCAAAAGAAAAATTAACCAACTCATATTCGTATAATAAGCAGACTACCTGATGAAATAATCATCGTTTCAGAGATTTTTTCATAATGGCTACGGATGTGTCAAACAATCACATTATAACATCAATAGTAGGTATCACCAAAAATGCCTTTTCCACCTATAGAGTAAATCAGATTAATTCTATATTTACAGCAAAAGCTCTAGCTATTGCTAAGCTTTAGATGATTTGATTAAATAAAAATCTGTTAATTCCGTTCGATAGTTATTCTGTACTATCTGCATTTAAAAATTACAATATTAAATCCCCCAAAAGTCATTCAAATATTAGCCAGTAAGATCTTCATACATTCGCCTTTTCATAATCAGACGATTCTGCTCTGGATTCCGGGACACTCTAAAAAGTTTTGAGAATGAGCAGACGAACTATTTCGCAAAATCAGTAACGGAGTGCGAAAGCGTACTTTCGACTGTATTGCTTCAGAAAACACCAATAGCAATATTTTCAATAACAGAATGAAAAGAACCAATGAAAAATTTTACTCAAGTAAATATTTCGAAATTATAGGAAATATCCCATCCATAGATGTAATATTCAATTGGGGAAAAAAAAGGGGGGGGCTACTAAGCGCTAGAATTATCTGCAAAATGATCATAACTCCCTGACTTTGCATAAATTCAATTTAAATGATAATGCGAAATGTAACCGTCTTAATGATTTGGAACATTCTTTTTACTTATTATTTATATGCATCCCACAGAAATCACCTCTGGAATATGCTCAAGATTGACCCACAGAGCAAAATTACTTTCCAAGAACTTTCGGAAAAAACAGTAGCTAATAAAACAAGTATTCAGAACTTTCTTGCTGAAGATTAAATATTTTGATATCTATCGAATTAAGGGAATAATAGCCTTTGTTGCTCTACTTTCATAAAACCAACCAATTAACGACACGATATTCTAGATTGGGTGGTACAGAGAAACCAAGTAATCAAGACAATTAAATAGTGAGTGGAGTGAATGTTGGAGATTTTGCTTAAGAACCAAACTGACTATGCTGCGACAAACATTTGACAGAAAGTTACATAACGGTGATTCTCAGGAGAAGGGTCAATTCGGATTTATTTTGGATTCATATTAAAGATGGATACCCGGTACTAGCAGAAAACCACTAAGCGCATTGTTTTTCACGTCATTTCACACATCGGGATTTTCAACGTTTATTGATGTTAAATCAAAGAAACACGATTGCTTGTGGAACATAGAAAAGGGGATGCGAGAGAAATGCAATTTATAATTTGTCCAAATACTATCGAAATCTACAAAAATCACCCATGGCATACATCTCGTTATAAATGAGAACTTTTTTAATAAATCTTGTAATTTTGAACCTTGGTCCAATGACGAGAAGACAAGATTTTTTTCATTCTCCAAATTTCCACTTCATCCCAACGAGAGAATTTTGAGTCTATACAGATTTAACCTTTTTGAGTCTATACAGATTCAGTCTCTCTATACGACGGATCTTTGGAGGCATCAGGACTCGATGAAGACGACGCAGCCCCTGAGCTCACGACCCTGACCACTCGGCTACCGATCACTTCAAGAATGTCTTCGCCTAGTGATAAAGAATTGGACCCAAATTTAGATTATTCTATCAGGTAAAAGAAAATGCTTCCAGTATAATCACTTTCTGATTTCGCTTCTGCACAAAAGTAGCATCTAAGGTGAGTAAAGCTAAGGAGTACCTGTCCTACTTGAAGGACTTAATTCCTCTTCTGAACTATTGAGTTTTATTTAAAATTTACTTTAGAGTGTTCCATAATGAATGGTAAAATGAACGAAAGAGAAAGGGGGGAAAAGATTGATTATTGAAGGGCGGTTTTCCTACCGTAGAAAAGTTGCGAAAAATAATGCAGAGGACCACAATTCCCTTTCTAAAGTAGCCGGCTACCTCTGAGAGAAAACCTCTCTTGTCAACCATATGACTCATTCTGAATGAGTGTGGGGGAAGGTAAGAGATGGAAGGGGGAAACATGGAACATTCTAATTAGTTGAACATTAGATGAGAACAAAGATTTATACTATGGACGAGAAATTTAAATAAAATTTTTAAAGGTTCCTTCATTCCAACGCCGAATCTGGTTTTAAAAAACCAATATATGTGGAAAAACTTTGAGATATTGAAAGGAAAATTAGCAATTTAGCAGAGTTTAAAATACCAATGGCAGTCCCAAGTAGTTACCTTCCCTTGAACTGACTGCTTCCGATGGTGCTTCACTTTGGTGATAGGATGAGCAATACTATTATAGCACATAAAGCAGCATATATTTTAATCTGTGTTATCGATCTGCATATTTAATGGGACTCAGTGCCCTTCGAACAATCGATTTTTTATTTATGCATTTAAAATTTAGGTTTTTTCAAGCCAAATTTGTATTCAAGAGAATGATGTCACATGAGAATTTGAATGCATTGCTGACATAATTTTAAAAACTTAATTTTTTAAAAAAAAAATTTCAAAAATTTATTCCTTCTGTATTTATCAATATTTTACAAAGAATTTTTTTTCTTTTGCAATACTCTAAAGCATGTTTAAAATAATTTTAGGTGTCGATTTTGAAATAACTTACTTAGTTTTGGAGAACAAATAAAAATGCTGATATGCTGATCAAAATTCAGCACACGCACACAGTTATCTCGGGTTCTTTTATGGTGTCATTTAACTACAAACATTCATTTTTCTATCATTTTTTATTACAGGACGATACTTTACAAATATGAAACACACACAAAACACAAAGAAAACATAGAATCGATTTTAGTCCTTCAACGAGCTTATCGCTCATCAAGGCGTATTACGTCTTTGACAATGACGTCGTTTCTGCCACAGGCGCCGACAAACTCTACATAACTAGAGGGTGCCAGTGCCTCACACCTCCCCTTTCAAGAGGATGTCACAAAGAAAAAAAAATTACATGTACTAAGGAATTCACAAAAATTGCATCTAGAAAAAAAAAACCAATGTTAGATAAATTCAAGCACAAAGAAATATTGAGTATTTTTTTAAATCTTCAGGAAAAGAGTTCAATGTAGTTCAGGTACCTGTCCAATGAGTTGCTGGTAATCAACTCGGTGCATCAGCGTTCAAGTAAATTTTACCACTTCGGTAGCTGACACTGACGTTGATTCTTTCCAAAGCTAGAGACCATATTTGGAGACGAGCACTTTGGGGGTAAACATTGCTTCAGGTATGTTAAGGGGTTGTGATCACTAACTATTTGAACTTGTGATCCATAAATATAAGTTTCAAATTTTCTCAATGCAAAGATGATGGCATGAGCTTTTTGCTTTATGGTAGCATTTTTTTTGGGACTTCAATAACTTTTATTTGAGAAAGCAACAGGCCTTTCATTTCCGTTTTCATCAAATTGAGCAAGACAAGCGCCTACTACATATGTAGAAGCATCTGTGAAGATGGTAAATATAGCTTACTTAAGCTTCCCAAAGGAGTCCTCATGCTTCTTAGTCCAGTTGATATCACACGGAGCTTTATTTCTTGTAAGTTCTATCAAAGGAAGCGCTATTTCAGCAAATTTCGGCACATAGGATCGACAGTATGACAGAAGACCTAGGAGACTTCTTACATATTTCTTAGTCTTGGATGGTTAAGGATTCTTAATTGCAAGTACTTTTACAGGGTCAGGTGAATGGTTTCCAGAACCTACAACAAATCCGAGAAGTTTCACCAATACTGCACTTTTGCAGTTTGATGGTAAAATTAGCTTAATTTAAGTACAGAAAACAGCTTCAAGATATCTTAAATGATCTTTCCAGCTACTTGAAAATATTACCGTGTCGTCAATGTACACTTAAGTATACGCTCCATGTTGGGTTAAAAATTGATAAATGGTTCGTTGGAATGTAGTGGCTGCATTCTTCAGACCAAAAGGCATAATTCTGAAACAGTATTGTCCTCTATGAATGGCGAATGAAGTTAGCTGTTTTGATTCAAAACTTATTCTGATTCAATTTTCAGAATCCCTTCAAAAGATCGATCAAGGTTATGAATGTGGAGCTTGCTACTCCATAAATCAAATCAGCGGAGTTCGGCATAGGAAAAGCATCTGGTTCTGTCTGAGAATTCAAATAATGGAAGTCCACTCATAATCTTGTTATACTGTCTTTCTTTGATACACATACTACTGGATGACCATATTCACTTTCAGAGCATTCAATTAAACCTAAAAGTTAAGAGATCATATATTTATCTGTGTACTTCTTTTAAAATTTCAGGAATCCGATAGGGTAGTAACTTTTTAGGTTTACTATTTGACATCAGTTTAATTGAATGTTCGCCAATTCTAGCTATTTTGGGGTTTTCAGGTATTATTGCTTGGTTCTCAATTAATTAATCAATAACAGCTTGTTTTTTTATATCAGAATTCATATGAGAAGAATTCAAATGTTCCTTAAAATAAGTTTCATCATTTGGAATATGTTTTATTACGGGTGTGTTTTAAACATCGCCAATGTCAATATCGGTTTCATAAATGACTCCGATGTTGTTAGTTTGAATACTAAGTTTTCTAATTTTGTTCGCATTGATGTGTTTTATATTAATATCAGGTATTTGAACTAAATAACTGTGTGCACTTCGCTTTTCTGCGATGGTGCAAGGAGATGCCTATCTCACGTGCATTTTATGTGTACAATCAGGTGCAAGAACAATAACTTTATCACCTATTTCGAAATTTTTGTACTTTTTACGATGAGTATAAGAGACATAGTTCGCTTGGTTAGTGGAAGAAGCAATACCAGCATGCTCGGCAGCAAGTAGAAGTTTGATCTTCAGATCATTAAGATAATTCGTAATATATTTTAATTGTCCGATGGGTACAGAAATGTCTTCAGTCCAAGAGTCTTTCAGAATCGATAAGGGACCAGTAGAACATCGTCCATATAACAACTGAAATTGACTAACACAAGTTGTTTTATTAGGTACTTCGAGATAAACCCATAATGAAAAAGGTATATGCTTATCCAATCGTTAGGGTTTTCCCTCATAACATGATGTATCATATTTTTCAGTACACCATTCCCTCTTTCGACGAAACTATTGGATTGTTGGTATCCTGGAACAGAAAACATAAGGGAAGATCCTATTCATTTTATAAATTCTTTTGTGAGACTAGATGTAAAGTTAGTACCTTGATCGGTAGTAATTATTTTTGGTATACCAGTTCTTGATAATATTTGTGACAATGTATGGCAAGTCGATTTTGCTGTTACATTTTTTTAGACAGATGGCCATCGAGTGCACTGATCTATTGGGAACATTATAAACTTGTATCCCTTACTACTTGATTCAATGGGGCCTATTATATCAACATTTATAATTTGGAAACGTTCATTAGGTCGTGTTACAGGAGTTATGAGAATCTCATCAGAGGGGGTCTTTTTAGCTTGTAACTGTCATGAAACACAAGTGTAGCAAAAATTTTGCAATTCCTCTTTCATGCTAGGCCAGAAAAATGAATATCTTAGCTGTTCTAAAGTTTTCTTTTTCCGCAAATGCCCAACCCCATACACTGGAATGTACGAATTTTAATAAATTGCTCTCTGCGCTCACGAGGAACAACTAACTGGCAGACAGGTTCATCTAAAATCTTATCTTTATATTACAGAAACTTATTCTGAATCATAAAACTGTTTGAAGAATTTTCAGCATCTTGCCAACATTTGAATAGGATTTCATCTTTTTCTTGTTCAAATTGAAATTTATTTGAATCCGAAACTAAATCATTGTTGATATTACCAGTGACCATATCAGCACCAGTTAAATTATTTACAGAATAAATGGCATTGTGCATAGGTATCGTGCTATCTTGAAAAGAATTAGGGTTTATATTAACTATTGTATTCTTAACGTGATTGACAGAAATGTACTCATGAGATAATGGAATTTCATCAACACTTAAGTTATTTACATAACTTTCAAAATTATTTTTAGTTGCAATCAAATCATAAGCACTCAAACTCAATAAAATATCATGCTCTAAATTATCTACCATTGCACACATGATTGTTACAGATGTATATACAACATTAGACCCAGAACTTATAATAATTAAATTCACATTCATTAATGGTGCAGTGACCTTATGCCCAAAAGCAGATTTTAAAATAACCTTTCCGCGTGGATTTTTAAAGTGTTCAGGTACCATATTGGTTTTAATTATAGATAATTGGGTTGCAGTATCCACGAAAGCAGTTAATGTTTTTTTTTTTTTATCGCATTCTACTTAAATAGTGATTAAAGAATCAAAACAAGTTTTATTTTTATCCGGTATTTTCGGTACACCACCTAAAACATCAATGGATATATTAGATCAGTGAATGATTTTCATTTTTATTATCCTGTTCATTAATTTACGAGTTCTTTATTTCAAAAGTACTTAATAACGTATTATGATTCCTACTATGACATATTTCGCAGTTCAGTTTATTTTAACAATCCTTAGCTAAGTGCTTTCTGCCAAACAAAATCTATCTAGAATTTTAAATTTTCCTTTTTTTCACATATACCTCCGAATCGAGATTAGTTTAGTTTATAATATGTTTCATGAACGTCACACTAGAAGCGACACGAGGGCTATTGGCGACGGACCTCGTAATTTTGAACCTCGATCAAGTGACGAGGACGACACCTGAGCTAGCACCCTCCTCTCCTAACTTCCACAGGGACACTAACCAAAGGGAGGACTTTGGGCCCCAACAGCATCAGCCCCTGCTACACGGCGGGTCTTTGGCAGCCAATGAGTGAGTGAGTGAGTGACTGTGAGGTTTTATGGCGCAAGAGCCAAGATAGGCTTTGGCAGCCAATGATCGAACCCACGACTGAACGAAAACCGCCGGTCATACCTCCGTTTCAAAACACTCCGATTTATGTTTTACCGAATTGCAAAATAAGCACCTCTTACAGACAATTGATGATACGTTGATTGAATATTTAGTCTCGTTGTGTGTGGATGTGGAGTACATTTCCATCTGATAACGATTTTAAATCTCGTCGGAATGGTTTAGGATGACTGTAATTACATTTTAAATCATAAGTTGGTGATCTGTCATTACAATTAAATATATTAGTTCTTTCACGGGATTGTATTACATTTCTAAGGAAATTCAAAAATTTATTAGTATCAAAACATGATTGACCATCGTTATTACGACTGTATTCTGATACTAAATCATTTGGAATAACTCCGAATAATACAGGGATTAACGTATCATTACACGATTCTGGTTTCACATTTAAAGTACATAAACTTCGAATTTGTATTTCAATTTCATCAAAAAACTTTTTTTAATCTAAAAATATCATTAGATCGTGAAACAGGAGAAAGATTAAGAAGTTTTTGCATATGTGTATTTATAATGATGTCAAGTCTTCCGAACCTCGTATTTAAAATATCTGTAGCAGAGTCATAATTTGTATCTTGAGATTGAAAAACCTTCTCCACCTAAGTATGATTTTAAATAATTAAATTTTTCTACTTTCAGAAATGAACTATTATCGTGAATTGCAACCTTAAACGTATTCCAGAAATTAATCCATTGACTAACGTCGATGTAAAATTTAGAAATTTCGGAAGTAGTTAGCACTTGCTGGTTTTCGTTCTTTCCCGAAGTTTTCAGTTGTTTCAAGATCTGTGTTGATTTTCAAAGTTTCCTGTTTATTTTTTAAATATCTATTTATTTTCGATTTCGATAAAGTTATTTTATCTTTATACGTCCCGGTGTTTACGATTTCGGATTGTAGTTTTGGTTCATCATCATTGTCATTTTTCTTTTTCTATGATTAAAGTCAAAGAACCTTCGAGTATATTTAAGTTATCAACAATTTTCATCTCATCTTCGGCTTTGTTTATGGTATTTGTTAAAGAAATTCTCAAGTAATCTCTTTTCTTAGATAAAGTTTTACTTTCTCCATATTTAAAAAACTAAAAATGCCTAAGTTGTGAGCAATCTTCGTATACTTTCGCGGAATACAGATATCCAAAAAGAAATTCAATTTACATTTTTGACACACAAGAGTATCTATTCATTTATATGCTTGTAACGACACCAGCGCACTTCTCGACACCAAATTGTTATCGCGGTTTTTTTTAAGGTGTCGTTTAATTACGAAAATCATTTCTTTATCATTTTTTATTTCAGGACAACACTTTACAAATATGAAATAAACTCAAAACACATAAAGAAAACACAGAAAGGACTTTAGTCCTTTAATAGACCTAGAAATGTGTTACTCTAAATTTCATTCATCTTAATATTTAAATTTCCCCTTTTTAATACCACTAAGATTTATTCAAAATTTTCATAGCTCGTATGCATTAAATGTTGTTCTCTTAGGAGACAGCGCTCTCTATTAATAGGATAGTTAGCTACAACCAAGCGGCATGGAAAAAATTCTTTCCTCTCTGGTTTACAACCAGCGAGAGAAGCTGCTCCCTGATTGGCTAGTCAGTTAATTTTCTCTCCTGACACAAAAACTATTTTCAACCAATAACAATTCTTCTACACTTTGATTTTTCTAGTAATTTTTGTTTTAATTTTTGGACAAATTAATTTTAAAATTTATTAATTACTTTTCTAAAATCATTGGCAAGTAACAGGCCGAAGCAACTCCTTCAACAGTATATCGACTGCAGATTAAAGGACGCAAAATCTAAGTGCTCCATCCAACCTATATAGCGAGCTTAAAACTCATCAAGGTGTGTTACGCCTTCGGGAGTTACGTCGTTTCTGCCACAGGTGACGACAAACTCTACATTACTAGAGGACGCTAGAGCCTCTCTCCATACACAAAAACACCGATATCCCTACATTTTCTCTACTTTTTTTGCGAAATGCATTCCTAATTTACATGCATTATACACTCTGTAGGGGGGGGGAACGACACTCCAAGAAGGAATTATCCGATGGAAGCAAAAATTAGCGGATAGGAAAACTATGTACAGAATATAGAAAAGGATTAAACTTTCAGAAAAACTGAATGATTTATTTCAGAGTTACATAGTTACAAAGTAACGAGCTAAATAAGGTGTTGACCCCACCTATAGCCTGGATGCAAGCTGCCTCACGTGGCATAGAGTGATAAAGCTCCCTGATGGTCTCCTACGGTATTTCTTGCCAAATTTTCTCCGATTGTCGGGCTAGGCCATCACCATTCCTTGGTAGATGCAGTCGCCTTCCCATCATATCCCAGACATGCTCGATTGGAGAGAGATCTTGCTGACCAAGGAAGTGTTTGACAAGCTGTAAGACAGTTCATAGCAACACGTGCCGTATGTGGTCTGGCATTATCTTGCTGAAAAATAAGGCAAGGGTACTGAAAAAAGAACGGTAGCAAAACAGGTCTCAAAATGTCGTTAACGTACCGCTGTGCTGTAAGTGTGCCTCTAATGACGACCAAAGGCAGTCGGCTATCAAGGGAAATTGCACCTCAGACCATGACAGGTTGAGGGCTTGTGTGGCGTGCAAAATTGAAAGCAGGATCGGCACGCTGCCCTGGGCGTCTCCAGACACGTCTTCGATTATCGTCAGGACACAGTTGGAAGCGGGATTTGTCGCTAAACACTATAAGTCCTCCGTCAGCATCATTCCAACCTCATTGAAACAAACACCACTGTAATCTGGCTCGACAGGTGCAGGCGTGAGTGGCAGGTGGCATAGCGGTCGGTACGAGCTTAGATTTCGCTAAATCAGCCGTCTTTGTATGGTCATGGTGGATACTCGTATGCCGTTCGCACGTCTGATTGTTGATAACGATGAATCAGGCCCTGTGACAGCTCATCTGACAACCACTCTATCCGCTCAATCGACTGTGGCCCTTAGGTCGACCGCTACCATTAATACGCTGAAATCTGCCGTTGTCCACCCATACTTGCTAGCATCTTTTAATCGTCGCATCGCCTCGACCAGTATAACGAGCTATTCTCCGATTTGCCCAACCTGCCTTTTTCAATCCAATGATACGACCTCTTTCAAAATTTGACAGTTGCTCGTAAGAAGCTCGAATACTGCGGTGAGGAATTTTTTCAGTCGCTGAAAGGTATCCTAAATCACAATACAACAGAAAATTTGACCATCAAATTGAGAATTGCTTCTTTATACACCTGCTGATTGCACAGTTCCGATGCGCTGCAGCTCCCGCTATTCATTCATTGGACACCAAATTTTAATCATTTGTATGTTCGGTTCAAATGTCTTTGTATACGAAATTTCATTACAATCAGGGAAACTCCTTCTGGGTGCGTCTTTTTTTTTTTTTTTTTTTCTTTTTTGTTATAGTGTGTGAGTGAATGAAGAGGTTATTGGTGCAAGAGCCAGATGTGGCTATGCTGCGCCAAATAAGATTTAACTGTGGTCTAGACGTGAAAAAAAAAATTGGTAGACAAGAAGGAGGGTAGAAAATTGAGAAGAATCACTTGGGTAACCCGGGGGGGGGGGGGGGGCACCCGTGTTCACCAAAGACAGTAAACCCCACAGGAAAGAAACAGGTCACTAGAGTGCCTCGGAGTCATAATGCCCGTACTTACCCAAAGAAGATAATCCCCAGGGGCAGGGTGCCCGGCTATATCCCCCAGACGCTGGGTACCAGTTTTAGTCGCCTCTTACGACATGCACGAGCTACAGTGGGACTATTTGTTATAGAGTGTATATAACTCAAAGAAAAAAAAATGGAAGTCATTGATAAATATTTGGGGAAGGAGTAGAGTTTTAAATGCATTGATACTTGTATACCGAAGAAACACAAATCGAGAAAAATTCTTTTAAAGTTTATAGTGCTAAAAAAAAATATGCTTAAAATGCCATTTTATTTAATTAGTTTTATGTTTTTTTGAACTAAAAGTTTATGTTTTCTTATAATTTCAGCATATATTTTTAATAATTAATCCAACTTTTTATATTAATTGTAATTGACTAACGAGAAAAATGAAGTAAAAGTAAATAAAACCATTTTTAAAATGTTCTGCCTTAAATAATATCAAAATATGTATTTGTGTGAAAAAAATATCATGAATAAGGATACAAATTGTGAAATAATTAACCGAATTTAAACATTACACATACACAAATTATACAAAAAAAAAAACGGTCACATTAAAAATTTTCATTTATCTTACCTTAAAAGTATCTTGCTCTAATTAAAAAAAAAAAAAAAGAGTTGACATACGTCTCACCTTTAAAAATTGCTTTATTTGCCAGTTTATGTGCATGCTGGTATGTGGTGTTTTTTCTTCTCATTATAACACTTTTTTCAACATTCCAGCACTAGTTACAACAAGACCATGCTTGCCTTTTCCAAAAATTAAACACAGAGCTTTTTGGGTCTCTGACATTTCGCAAAGTCTCTTTGTTGAATACACAATCGCCTTTAGTTACACCATGTTTCACACAATCTTTGTTCACAAATCACTTTCGGACACATTGATCAAATCATGTTAAGAATATCCAAACTTTCATTTGCATTCTGTGTTCCACAATTGGCACACTTTTTCTACAAAATTTCCTCAGAATCAAGCCCTTAGTATATAAGAATGTGGCAAAAAGATTTTTTTTTTATGTTCCCATGTGCAGTGTGATCTGGTCACCCCCCCCTTCACGAGAACCTGGTCATCCCCCCCCCGCCCGCTTTGCTATTACGGATTGGTAAAAACACCAATAATCATCACCTATTGGACATTTTGAATGTTGAGGCTTTCGTCTGTTTAAATGCTGCGATGCAATGTGGCATATATTTCCCTTTTCATTGCATATCTTTGTTGAGTAATATGGCCTTCTGATAATATGAAGTTAGTTTATAGCTGTCTCTTTCAAAGTGCCATAAGCCTTTCAAGCCGAAAGATTCGCCTCAAGCTCGATTCATTGATAACATTCCATAGAGCAGTGCCTAACCTTTTATAGACATGCGGTTAATATATTCCTCTTTTTTTCCCTCCATTTTCTTATTTTGATACTAATCACATAGAGGATTGAAAGTTTTCCCAATCCCTTCAGACATTAATACAGAGTAACAAAAATCCAATGATTGCTATTTTCCCCTTAGGAGCAATGCTGCCTTCATTTTCATCGAAATCTGATGAACCAGTGCAACTGATATCACATTCTTTTTTGTGTCTTTCAAACCACAAATCAAATTCTGCAATTGTACCTCCAAATTTTCTTTTTGCAATTGAACAATGACAGCATACTTTGTACATAACTTCAAAGTGAAGGACATACTATCATCAAAGGAAACACTTTTGTCAACAAATTGACATCAATTAGTCCTTTGTATACATTTCATACTTCTCTTATCATAGTCTTTGCGGGGGAAAAAAGTTTTATACATTTGCTGTATGTCCTCAATGAAAAAGACAAGATATTTATGGCATTACAAAATCTATAAATGACCGAATAGTCTTTTCCGATGTCACATAATATTTGCATGACACGTAAATTAACACCAGGAATAGTATTTATCTTTCAAATGATTTTTCTTCAGATCAAACCTTTGAAGTACAAGAACTAGAGGTTAAATTTAAAGTGTAGGAAAATCCCAACTTTTTCCTCACTTAAGTTCAAGCTTTAAAGTTTTTTGTAACAATCTGGACATTTCACTGTGACGAACATTTTGCTGATCTGTATCAAGTTTGACAAAAGGAAATTTCCAGTATCATATTTTAATTATTGTTGAAATATGAATTAAATGTAACTAACTCTAAAAGTCAATAAATGCTCCAATGACACACAAGACTAATCCAACTTAACTATTTATTTATCAATTGTAATAATTTATTATCTCTCTCTTTGGACTGTAGGCTTAGCCAACCAATTTAAATAGTGCCGAAATTAAATATTCTTACCGAGGTCTTCCAGTTGAAATAGCTTCCTCTGACAAATCCTCTGTGGTAACAATAACTGGTAACTCTAATTCTTGATATTATCTGCCTCTCGTTAGATCTGTACTCAGAGTTATATAACCACGCTCTCTCTTTCCTTTAAATTTCACTTTATTTATATATATTATACCCGAACTATTTCACTTTATTTCCACTTGCATCTAATTAACATAATCATGGTTCCTTTTGTTTGGGAATAAATTGTTATTTCATGCACTCAATCTGAATTAAAGTCTTAATTGGTTAGTGAAGAGAAAATTGCAAATAGCACAATGTCACAGCTTGTAAAGAAAGTTATAATCACAAAAAAAGAACAGTAAAATGTTATGTTATGATTAAAATAAAATAAAAATAATTGTCAAAAATATTGTATGTAAATAATATATATATATAAAGATAATGACCTTTCTAAAAAGTAGACATTGTCAAGTCCCAAAGTTTTTTTATTTACATTTTTCAATTTTGTTTTTTTGAATTTCTCATTCTTCTAATATATCAATTGAAAAAGAATAATTTAAAAATTATTACTAAATAAAAAAAAATTTAAGAAATCGATTTTTTTTTTATCATTTTGGATATACTGAGTCCCCTTAAATATTTTTTTTCATGTATACAAGTTACATGCATTTATTTAAATATCCAATGGATTTTTTAAGATAAATAGAATAACTAAATTGTTTAATTTTACTCTTGCAATGTAAAAGACTAGTTACATTTCTTAAAAATATTGATACTAAATTAAAGCAACAATTGCAAATGAAATCATTCATATATTTAGTTTACATCCGTGATGTTACTGAATTACAAGAAATTTTCTGTACAATGTTATATTTCAAGAGACACTTAGTTCCATATGATTCTTTTGCCAAGAGGCTGGATACAATGCAGTTAATCAAGGTTTGTTGCAATATATCAGAATATTATAACAATATTTTGAATAATGTTAATTATATTTTTTTTATACTGGAGTCAACTATTATATAATGCAAGATCATTGTGTGAGATGGGATAAAAAATAAATTAACCTAAAGATTGTGAACTCTTATTACTATAAAGGTCCATTAATTACTGTTGAATAAAAATATCCTTACTTTCATTCACATTTCTTGATACTAAGCAATTACAATTATCAATTAAAAAAAAATCTATGCATATAAAATCATGGTCATTAAATTACATTGGATTATAATTGCACAGAGCAAATAAGTTATTGCTCATAGCATTATTACAAATCTGAATGTAAATAAATGTTGCTGCGAATTCACTAAATTGTGAATTTAAAATTTTCAATGATATTGGCCTCCCCCCCCCCCACATGAAAATTTGATTTGAAATTAAGAGTCTACCAGCTTTGTTTTGTGCTTATAAAATAAATTAATAATATAAATTTGAATTGAATAGTTATTAACAACACACTCAGAAGCAATACAAAGACCATTGCAATGGACCTTCTAATTTTGAATCTTAGTCAAGAGATGAAAGTAATATTTGAATTGATGCCCCAACCTCAAACACCATCCTAATACAAGGACATTAAACCTCATCAGAATTAACAAGCATCAGCCCTACTACAGACTGCATCTTTATAGCAGTCCAGCGACTCTTCAGAAGTTAAAACATCTTATTAACTATCCCAAAGAAGACATATTTTTCAGCCTGGATGGTATAGGACGGACAAAAAGCAACCAATCAACTTTTCTTCAGACCCTTTGGACCAGGGTTCAAAACAGCCACTGGCACTCCAAAGCCAAGGTCACTAACAGCTCTTCTCCTTCACTGGTTGGAACACCACCCATGAGCTTGTGACCTTGACCACTCAACTAATACTTGAGCAGTAATATAAAAACTCCATTATTCAAGAATTACATTCATATTACATTCCTTATTTATTATTCTTCAACATTAAATATTATTCTGGTACCTAATCTAATAATACATACTTTCCTTCTAAATGGCTTCAACTTCCCTAGCAAACAAGTTTTGATAAGTGCAAAGATTATTCTCAGCCAAGCTGCTTCGATTTTTTTTTTTTTATTATTATTTTAAAATGGTCTATTGTATAATATTTTTTAGAAATAGCTCAAAGATTAGAAAACAATTTACATCGGGTTTTAAGCCACAATTATTTTGATTGCTATTACTTGTATTTATTTGTGTAATATCATTGAATTTGCTATTTACTCTAAATCATACAAATTAGAAATTTTCCAATACATTATTTAAAAATGTAAAACATACATCAGGAATTCTTTCAGCTTGATATAATTATTCAATGTATTATTTTATATTATTTCACTTACGATATCACTATTTGCCAGTCAACAACTTTACTACAATTTATATTTTATTCACTAGATTGGAGAAGAGCTTATATACTTGTCTTCATAATTATTTTTTAAAATCAGAATCAATTACAATGTTTTACTTTACCTTAAAAACTGAAATTTCACTTTCAAGAACTTGAATATGTATCCTGTATTAAAACTTTTAGTTTATAATATTTTCTTAAGAAATATTACTTCAGTTAGAAAATTTTTTATATTTTTAAATTTTCCTAATTGTGAACACAAAACACAAGAAATAAAACATACATTGAAGAAATTTGTGAAACCTTAAGTTTCATTATTCATAAATAGAATGATCCAAAAGGTTTTTAAAAAAAATTTCCAGATCAGCAAGGTAAATAAAAATGAGCCTTCTGCACACAAGAATATTATACTGCTGTCACTCTAGTATATACCTTACGAAATTAAAGGTACTAAAAAAATATAAAAATAGAAATTGCTGAAATTCTATATATAAATCAAAGAATATATTTAAAATTACATGCTTTTTGTTTATGTATATTGTTACCTAAATTATTCCTTCTTAAAGTGGAATGTTATGGAATCGTGTAAGACATTTTTGATATCATAACAGAGAAATCAAGAGATACAAATATGAGGACCATACTTTGCATATTAGGTTATTTGTACTTCTACATCCTAATGTTAAATCAATAGTTTTTAACATGGTGCTAAAAGTTTATTCAAAACCATTTTAGACTATATGTAAATTTTTATCTTTGTATTTTTCTTCAAACAGAAAATACATAAAAATCAAAGCAACCTAATAATGTACTTTAAAATCATGTGGAGGCAGTCTAAAAATAGAAAGAAACACTTGAAAAACTTACAAAAATAAAAGAGTCAGATATTTTTAAAAAAAAATTCACAACCTGATAAAAATAAAGTTTTATTTCAACTATGTTCCAAGCTCTGAAGTCAATGAGTTCATTCCTTAAAAAATATTTTTTTTTTGTAGTTGAATCACATTTAAATATTACTTTGTACAGATTGCATTAAAATGACCTTGAATTACACATCAATTAAGCTGTAAATATTCAGATTATTAAGCACTCATGTCAAAATACAAAGAATCAGATTACACAGGAAAAGATAAATAATTTTACAGAAACAATGCTTAATGTTTCAGAATCAAAGATGCACACAAAAAAACTATACTTCACAATTATTGAAATCAGCAAAGCTAAACACAATTGAAATAATGACATAAATTCAGCACTATATAAAGTACAAAATATGAAAATGTAGTAAAAATGGATTCCAGTGTTTCACACTCTAACATATAAATAACAAGATACATTTTTCTTATTTTATTAAATTATTTGAGTTATAAATTGTACTTTTACATTTCATTCAAATTTTCAAAATATTCTGCATTTGACACACAGGTGTAAGGAATATATATGACTTACATTTTCATAACATGTTGGTTTTAAATTAAAAAGTTTAATGTGTAGTTTGTACGGATATTCATGTTTATCTCAAGAATATGACTTTTAAAATTATAAATAACAAAAATACAGAAAATATGTTATTCCAAAATTTGAAGAATAAATTTTGAATTTGCACAACTGTTATTTAAAATACACATAATATAATCTATTTAGCAGATATTTTAGAATTCAATATAATAATGCTAAAATAATTTTGTATGTAAATTTATTTCCATAAAAATTTCATATCTGGAAAATCACTGATCTTTGATATTAACAGATTTATACAAAAATGTTTAAAAATTAAGAAAGGAAAATAATAAAATGGTTAAGTGCTGTGTATTTTAAAAACTGTAAAATACTTCAGATATTTCAATATGTTGAAAGGGGCTTAGAAAAATATTTGAATTCCTTAATAAAATATAATGAAACAGAAACAATGAATGAAAATATTCAAAATTGTATTTTTTAGAAATGTCAGTTTCATATTTAGGTTTAAAATATATATATAAAAAAAATTAAGATGCAGTGTCTTGAAATGATATTTAATCACTTACTAAGTAGGGATACAGTCTATCATTGACTCAAAGGCAAACAAATTCATTGATTTATGTCACATAAAGAGCTAGTTCGAGTAAAGTTTAAAATAAATTTGATAAATTCAAAACTAATGGCAGTTTTAAATTTGAGTGTATTTATTTCTTAATATATTATGCCTTTCTAATTTAAATAAATATCACACCAACCTCTTTTATTGCATAACATATTTGCAAAATAAAAATTTTGGAACTAACATTCAGAATACAATTAAATATGTATAGTAAACAATTCAGAAAAATTGCATTATAACTAATAGACAAATCACTTTAAAATATCAATAAATGAATTTCATATCTGACATAAATGTTTTTGCTATATATTATATGGTAAAGAATCTGCAGTTGAAATAATTTAAAAACTTGAATAAATTCATTAACGAAAATAGCTACATTTTTACAATAAAGTTTGTGAAAAGCACAAGTTATATTAATTAACATTTCTAAACATTAAACAAATATGTTTACTTAGGAACTTTTTCGATCAATAGGCAATTTACAACACAGAAAAAGAAATTATGGGCAGAACAATTTATATTAAAATTTAATTTTGAAGATCCCTGCAATTTGATGAAAATTATTTTGAGTTGACACAGTTAATACAATATCTGAAATTAAATTTAAAATTCACATCTAACAGTTCAATGCATAAGTTTTAAAAATTTCTAATGTCTTATGAAAAAAACATGATTAATATTTTCAAATTATGGAGAAAACTTTTCAAAAATAATGCAATAAGATAGAAGGGGGAGTTCTATTCAAAAATTTAAAGATAAGAAATTTAATATAATATTTCTGTAAAGCAGGGATAATCAAAGTTACATAGGAGCCATTTTATATTCTTATCAGCTTCTGTACATTATATACAAAAATTTATACAAAAATTTCATTCTAACAATAAATTATTATACATCTACTTAAGGTACTTATCTTTGGCATTCAAGATATATCATTATTGACAATAGAAAAGGCATTAAAAATTATCCACTCATTGTACACATTTGAAAACACAATTTAAAACAAACTAGGAAGAAAGAAAAAAAACTCAATTAGAAAATTTGCTACCAATTTTGGGCTTGGTTTTCCCCCTGTATTCTGGTTTTAATTTACTTCTTTTGGCAAATTCCTTGAGAAACCCTGTGGGAAAAAGACAAATTTTCTTTATATATATTACATTAGTAATTTCCGAAAACTGTAATTACAAAAGTAAATTCTGAAAATATTTATATCAATGTAGATTCATAAATAAAAGCTGCCAGTTCAATACTCATATGCAGATAATTCCATGACAATTTTCAGATTTTTATAGATTCAAAAATGGTTATAAAATAGGGATGCAATTAGAACATGCATGTTAAATCCACAAATATACAATATTATTGTAAAAATATACAAAAAATTTCACTTTTGAATACTTATAATTTTTAGAAGCGGGAAAGATTATGTTATTACATGAAATAGATTACTGTACACAGAATATTTGACATGGATTATAACTAAGTCAGGATCATATTCTTAACATCAATTGTGTACCAATAAATGAATACTTGAAGGATTAATTTAAAATTGCAGCCGCATTGTTTAAAGCAAGTTTTTAGATAAGCTGGGTTGAAACTTGCATAGCTCAGCTACAAAAGTTGTGTGACAAAAATGGTATAGTATTACAATAATTATACATGAGGTAAAAAGTCAATATTACTTTAACAAATATGTTTTCTATTCGGTGGAGAGATATTTGTTCAGACTCTTTTTAACCTAAAGATTTTACAGGAAAAAGACAGATAAGCACCATACACTTCAGAAAAAATGTCAAAAAAAAAAAAAAAAATGCTTATGAATGTTCTAGAATGATTATTCACAAGTGAATGCTATTTTTATTCAAACAGCACTGCAAAAACTGGCAACGAATAAATTGCTTTTGAGAATAGAGTATGAATGGGAAAACTTTGTAACATTATAAATTAGATTACGAAAAAAAAAGTGATATTTTGCATCCTCATGATTTCCCCACATTTTTAAATATTTAGGGCATAAATAAAAGGGGCTCTTATAGCGAGACAAAAAATATCTTTAAAAATTAAATCTGATTTTCTGGTTTATAAACAAAAATTGGAAATAACAAAATATACAATTAAGTAGAATTTTGCTGATACAATTATTAATTACAATTCAAAATCACTAGACCACTTATTACAAAAATCAAATTATTTGAAAATGAAATATATATGTCTGAAAATAGCAAGAAAATTTCTGAAAGCAATGATGGTAAAAAATATTAAACTTATCATTTCTACTGAAATCCAACAACTTGAACCAACTGAATATAAACAATTACAAATTGAATATAAACTATTGACTGAATAGAAACCAACTGAATATAAACTATTAGAACAATAGTTAACTTACCTGATTCATCAATCAGATGATGTTCTCATACACTTTGCTATTCTCTTCCCTTTTTCACATGTTTTGGATAACTTCGTGCCTATATGATGCCTAGCTAGGGAAGGGTCACTAAGCTTTGAAGCTTCTACATTGGGCTGTACAGTTTCCTCATGACTAGACAGTTCTCCCACAGCACAAGATACATTACTTCTACAGTAAATGTCAGTGCGGCACAAATGACATGTGCAATCACACATTGCCAAGCTTTGAATAACTGGTTTACGACATATGGGCAGGCTGCAGAAGAGGTCTTTGGATTTTCCAAAATGTTCTTTGTTCATGATCAAATCTTCACAAAGACTTGGTGAATGATTTCCACAACAACACGAGTCATCAGAATAGCAAGAAGATGGCCTCTTCCTCCCCCCAATGTTACCAATTTGTCCACTGTCATCAGTATCATTAAGTTGAAGGTCTATGCTGCCATCAGTAGTCCATGATGGCATGTCTTCTTGCACATGAAAACTATCCAGTGATAAATCACAATCACTGTTTCTTCCTCCCATCCTCTCAATTTGTTCAGCATCACTAGATGAATCATTAAGATGAAGTTCTACACTGCTGTCAGTGGTCCAAGATGGCATGTCTTCTTGTGCATGGTAGCTCTCCAAGGACAGATCACAATTGCTATTTCTGTCACCTACACTGAAGAAACCGGACTCTCCAGAGGACCGTCTTAATTTGGCACAGAGAGATGGAGTCTTTGTTCTGAAAGTAATTGCTGCAGGAGATTCACAGGGAGGAGTAGGAAGGCAACTCTTGCTTGTCTCCTGTAACTGGTTGCAAGCATCGTCCAGTTTGCAATCATTCATCTGCTCTTGGACGGAGAAGGAGTCATCATCAAAAGGAGATATAGATGATGGGGAAGAAAATGGACATGGGGAGACAGATCTCGGAGAATCTGGAATATCCCCACTGCATATATTAGAATAAAGATTTTGTAGCTTTGAAGATTTCCTGAAGAGGACGGGAGAAGATGGCAAGGACTTAGAAAGAATTTTCCTCAAATTATTGCTGGATGATGGAGTTGATAGTTCTTTATTAAAAGTCTGTGTTTCTGATGGTGTAGGAGAATTTTTAGGAGACAATAAATCAAAATTCATGGAATGAGCCAGATCTACATCATTAATAGAAGGCTCTAGAAACTTTTTCCCTTTCCAAAACCTTGGAAGGGAAGCAAAAGGATTATGGGAACTATTGTTGGGTTTGTAATGAGGATCACACATAGACATTGCTTCTCCTATGTGTTTTGGCGTTACTGGAGTTTGTGGAGCACTGGAATTAGAAATTTTGACAGGAGTGGAGTCTATTTGTTGAATTTTATTTTGAGGTGGACTCAGCCGATTCCAACCATGGGCAACTGAAAGGAAGTTAGTTAATTTTAAAGAAAAAACAAAAATTTAATGGATATAAACAATAGTACATTTGAAAATCTTCAAAAAGGAAGTTTATTTAGATGTGATTTTGTAAGTAAATAAAAAAAAAATCAGAAATTTGCTAACAAAGTGTTGGATGAATTCAAACATTATCAGGTGAAATTTTATACAAAGTTAATCAGAAACAACACTTATTACAGAGATTTGTATAGTAGTAGAAAGAAATAGAAAAAATTACAAATAATGAATGATAAGTGTACCAAGGTCAATTTTTTGTCACACAGAATACAAATTGTATCTTTAATTTCATTCAAACAGACAATATTTAAATAATTAATCTCATCCCAAACACATTTTTATTGTGATTTAAAAAGTATCACATATCATCTGCAGAACAGATGATGAATGCATGTGCTAAATTGATATTTTTTTTTTACATATCATGACCAAAAATGAAAAAATTTGGGCATAGAAAGGTAGAAACATATGAATCCAAGTGTTATTATAGCTACTGATTAAGACATGCAAAGCAAGGGTGCCAAGTTTAATAAGCAGTGAAATTATTCAGATTTAAAAACAGGTTTAAAGTACCACAGATCTGTATAAAAGCTTATTTTAAACAGATTGTTTAAAATACTACATGTGCTACTCAAAGGAACTTGTACATAAGATAAAAAAAAAAAATTAAAAACAGTACAAAAGAACAATAAAATATTTTTTAAAACATCAATAAGCTACTTTTAAAAATTCTGGTTTATTCTTCCCGACTTGAAATAAAATTATGGAACAATTTAAAAACTGTTTTTGAACATAAAATTATTTAGAATGGCTATTTTCAAAATTCAAACATTCAAAAAACAAAAACTTATATAAATAGTATAATTATCTATGCCAAAAATTTTAATATATTTTACCATATTAAACTCTTCCCCACATTAGATATTTAAGCTCACAAATATGAATACATCAAAATGGGATGTTTGTAATGCCTTATGTACAAAAATAGTCTAAGTGCTTTAGTTAAACTGTTATATATATATAAAAAAAAAAGAAAGTAGAATAGAATTCTACAAGAAGGTTATTCAGAGAATAATTAAAAGTATAGAATAGAAAAGTTTTCATCATTCAAAGAAGAGTCAAAAGTATAAAATAGAAAAATTCTTATTATTCAAAGAAGCTTTTTTTCATATTCAATGGAAAAGGTATCAAGAAAGGAGCAAGATAAATACAGAAGCACAAAGGTATAAAAATTAATCTTTCTTGCATATAGTCTTCTTAAACACGATGATTAAAGTTTCATATTTAAAATGATGACAGCATCTTTTGTTTCAAGTGAAAAATAAAAATGCATATGTATTGTGCTTTTCTCACTAAAGATATTTAATATTTTCCCTCTCTCTCTGTTACTAACATTAAAACATATATATTAATTAATAAACAACCATTAAGTTAGCAAATAAATAATCTTATGGTAATTAACAGCACCAATAAAAATACTGAACATTGTTTTCAGTTTTTAAAAATTGTTTTAATTCTAAGTATGTTCTGACAGCAAAATTGTTTATATAAAATTTTATAATATAATGAATAATAAACAAATTAACTTCAAATAGATTTAAACAAGGTTACACAAAATAAGCTTACATATAGCTCGAACACTGTCAATATTATCCCCATCTTCCCAGCAAGAAGTGTACACAACAGGTGGATAGAATAAATGAGATCCACCCGACATTGAACTAATAACATTCAACATCTTCTCCAACTGATGAACAATCTCTTTGAAACTTGGGCGGCTCTCTGGATCAATCTGAATAAATAAATTGCTGTGTTTTATAATTTTGTATGTAGAAATAACGAATACATAACAAGACCAAAATGAGATAAATAAATTCTCAAAAATGAAAGATTAAATTTGCATGTTACATCAGTTTTTTTTAAATACATTTTTACAGATTCTTAGAAACTAAATACATTACAAAGCTGTATTCTATGAGTAGAGTATAGTTTTAACAGTTTAAAAAATATTTATAAAAACTATTTCAACAATTTCGTAACTGAGATACATTAATAAAAGTTGATATGTAGCTTAAATGAGAAAGTTATAAGTTTAATCATCTAAAAGATTTTGTAAAGCATGAATTAAAAAAAATTTTACAATAATTACAAAATATACAAATTACATGATTTTCCCCCCTCAGTTAAAATATTACTTCCTCTTAAAAAAGGAGATGTTATAATGTTTTCAATGATAAAAAAAAATTACATACAATTATTTTTATAAGAGATAATTTTTGAAATACTTTATTTTAAAACACAGATTTCTAAAATATCAATTTAAGAAGTCAATATTTACAAAATTAAAGTAAAAAGAAAATGCTCACTCGACAAGAAGTGAAAGCTAGCTCCAGGAACTGGGGAGGACAATCAGGACACATGTCACAAAATGCAACATAATCCACTCCAAAATTCTAAAAATGTAACAGTCAATTTTACTTAAGATGTTAAATATAATTACAGAGACATAAATATACTTCCTGAAATACTTTGAAAATGCAACTCAATTCAAAATAATTTTTAATTAGTAATTCATGACCAAATATATATATATATATATATATCTGTTTAAAAACTTTGAATGTTATAGACTATTTACCTCAAAGAATGATTATAGTGAAGATTGCAACACAATTTTTTGTTTATCCATTACAATAATAATATTTGTAGTTTTCTAGCAAATTATAAGATTATAAATTGATTACCTCAGTTCTAGGTAAGATATCTGGATCTGCTTCAATTCTTGCAATTATTTCACAAAGTATAATTCCGTAAGAGAACACATCAGCCTAAAAATATTCAAGGAAAGAAATTTAGGAAGGGAAAAAAGATATATGTTGCTAAGTATATGAGAGCTCAACTAATATTAAACATTTTTAAAACTCTTGGATGAAGGGATTATTAAAAAGATAACTACTAAAAAATAAATTTCATAAGTTTTTAAAACAAGATTAAATAGAATTCCATGCATTAATTCATCTGAATTAAGAAAAAAAAAAAAAAAAAAGATTGTAATGAATGAAAACTATGTAATCAGTAGCATAGTGCGGCATAGTGTAAATCAGTAGCATAGTGTAAATCAGTAGCATAGTGCGAGGGTTGTAGAGGGGGCCAGAGCCTGAGTACAGATCAGGGGTAACAGGAAATGGCTGAGTTGCCCTATCCTGTCTGAAGTATCAGGCAATGAAATATAGTCATCGGAACTAACATTGGTACTTATGCTGAATTTCAAAACAATTGGACAAATGTATAGATAAATTAGAATTGTAATGTTTGACCCAAACAAATACTTATATTTATGCGAAGTTAAATAAATGCTTGTCAAATATTTTATTCGAAAAAAGAAAATAAATTTCACTTTTTGAATTTTGAAATGGATGTAGCCCACCACCATTAACTGTTGTCATGCAATAAATGCAATTGATGTGTCTGTTTTGATTTTTGAATTATTGTCCTAGGCCAACTCATAAACGTAACTGTGAGAAGGTGATATTTCATTTCTTCTACTTTTTTCGTTATTTAGAAGAGCAGTGCAGAGTTGATATTGTTTATCTTCTTTGACAATGGTTTATGTCTGCCTAAATTTGTTAGTTACTATAAAGTCATGCTAATTTTTGTTTCATATGATTCTTTGAATACATAGGAGTGTTAAGTAAATGCTTTGTTTATTTTTAAGTTTTCCAATGGTTTTGCATTTTTAGTCTTGTAAAATGTCACATATTCATTTTATGTATTCAACCAAATTCATAAATCACAAAAAATCTAACACTAGCTTCTCATACACTCACTTTTTCATTATACCATAAGCCTTTCAAACATTCAGGGGCCATCCAATAAGGTGATCCAACAATGGGTAATCGTTGACTTCGATCCCTTAAAAAAAGCAATAGTAAATCACTAACACTCTCCTACTTAACAATTATGTCCTACTGAACTTACAAATGTAATCAGAAAACAATGAGAAAATTTGACACAAAAAAACCTTTTATACACAAAAAGAGAAGTAAATCATATTGCAAAAACAATTCCTTAAGCAAGAAGAACAAAACTTAATGAAGCACAACAAATTCAATTTACAATATGTAAAACAATTTTATTATCTTATTGATTTTTAGTAATATAACAAAAAGTTTAGTTCGAACTTTTGATACTTGTAAATTATTTATACATTTGTTTATATAAAATACTGACATATACCTTGGATCAGGAATTTTTTCTGCTAATCCAAAATCACCCACAACAGCAGTCATTTCATCATTATCAATTTTAATTAAGACATTCTGAAATGTGGAATTTAAAGCATTAATGCATAAACTCATGAAGATAAAATAAATTTTTTTAAAAACTTCTAAAGATAAGCAAGATAAGCTTTGAAAGTCATTTAAAATCCTTAAAGAAGAAAACTATCTCACCTTTGATGTAAGATCTCTGTGAAATACGCCTCGAGAATGTAGGTAACACATACCTCTAGCAATGTCTAAAGATAATTTTATTCTTGTTTCCCATGATAAGTTAATATGTTTACTTTGTAGAAGCTGTTCCAAACTGCCACCATTAATATACTAAACAAGAAAGGGAGGAAATATAAACATGAATAAGTTATCATGAAATAAAGAGACACCAATTTAAAACAAATTTTTTTATGAAATATAAAGAGAATGACCAAACTGAAAAATGCTTTTTGAAATAACATTGAACTAGTGCAACACAATAAGCTTTCGGTGACAGTATTTAGAAATTTCGAACCACGATCAGTTTGAAGAGATACTTCATTTACTTAAATCCCATATCATGTCCAGAGAGGAATTACTTCAAATCCCCGTTGAATTCAATGTGCAGCAGTCCCTATTATACTGCATCGCGGTATTTCGGAAAATTCAAAATATGAGTTCTTGAGAAGTTGATCTTTAAAAATTTAAAACCTTACCTATTAGGCTATAATGGCATCAAATCACACAGAAATGATGTGGAAAGATTTCATCAAGCATTTCACTTTTCGTTTATATCTTTTGCGTAAAATTTATTAAAAAAAATCAATGCTTATAAATAACAATATTCTAGATTTGAAAAGTTTAAATGTCCTTCAGCAATTATCGATAACTTTCAAATCAATTATCTCTTAAATATGGACAAAAAAAGGGGGGGGGGGTATAAAGTAGAACTCAGTTAAGATTCCTTTAACTCGAATCTTCAGATAACCTGGATTGGTCTGCAAGATTTTTTTTTATTATTATTTGAGAAACCCTCGCTACACATTTCCAAAATTATATTATTTGTTTTATCCACATACACAGAAAAATTATATTCCTTTTCTGAAATTTCTAACAGCTATAAATGTATGAGAAAGTCCTCAAAGTCAAAATCCTTAGTTACACCTCTAGAGCAGAGATATTCAACCTTTCACATTTTTTTTTTATGGTACCTGATCAAAGAGCAGAAAAATTAGGATATCAAAGCTTTATCCTACTCAAATTTACAAAATTATTAATGTATCTTTACATATTTAAGATGTTTGAATCGTTATAAAATAAAGTATTTTTACGTCTGGAATAATTGTTGAAATCTACAACGTAATGCCCTCTTCAAAATCTCATCTATTTCTGTATTTTATTTTTGTCGCTGCATACAAAGAGAAAGAATTTTCGCATACATAGGTTGAAACAAATGACATTAAAGTGTGTTTCATAGCTCTTTTAGCAATTTTAGGATATTTTTTTCTAATGTCAATCCGAAAATGTATAACATCAACTTGACTAAATTTAGTGTCGGTCGATGTATCAAGTTGAGATGTATCAATTGAATCAAAGAACGGAGACTAATATGTGAGCTAATGTGCCTCGATTAATGTATTTGAAGCACGTGACTTTTAAGAAATTTAAGATTTAATTTTACGCATAAAATATTTATTTATATTTATTTTTACGAGCAAACTGCCTTTAAGAATTCGATCTTTTATAAAAAATTTGAAGCTTTGATTAAGCAAATAGCGATCACTTGCGGAACCCCTGTCCAAGTTCCAGGGAACCCAAATTGAAGACCTCTGCTATAGAGTATTACGTTGTCTCAATGGAAAATGTAGTAAAACAACTTTTAGCACACTTTTCCTATTTCTCACAACGTAGGTAGCTTTATTTTTTCGTAAATATGATTTCTTCTTGGTTACTTTTAATAAATGAAGATTTTCTGTACGTGCATTTTATTTAATTTCATTCTTTTTTCTATTCTCCGGCTAACCCGTATTTTCGATATCCCAGACCGATTATGGTCCTAATCAACCTGCCGTTATGAAATTTAACATTTATTGAATTAATATTTGAAAAAACTCAGTATAATTGAAAACTCTGAATGAATATGTGTGTATGACATCATAATAATTAAATTTTTTTTAATTATTTGTTAGAATTTTTGTTTTTTGAAGCCCTCTCGCAACTTTTACTTTTGATAGCATTCAAAAAGCAAAGAAAAATAATGAAATGCAGGTAATTTATATTAACCATTTCAAAAATAATAAATACAAAAAAAAAGTTCCCCTTCCCCCATTGAAATAATGGTATTTATAAAATTGTCAGATTACCACCTCCTTTCCATTTTACATTTATACGTTAAATTCAGTACATAGGTGAATAAAGGTTTAAAGAAAAAGGGGAGAGATATTGAAAGAAAAACTTTTTTTAAGGTGTTTATTGACGACATGGAATTGACAAAAACATTATACAGGTTATAGGAAGTCATCAATTCAAGTGTAAAACAAATTGCATTATTTTCAAAAAAATTTTAGGGGTTTCACTTCTAACTTGTTTCACAATTATTTTTGTAATTTAAATAATGTAAATATAGTGCACGGCCCATAAACGAATAATCAAGCCAAATAAGAGAGAGAAAGATTTTTTTTTTAAATATTGAACTTCGCATTTCTTATTATGAATGATCTTCCTCATACTGATATTTGAGGTTAATAGTTTACATCAAAATTCAATAAAAATCTTTAAAAGCGCAACATTGTCTCTATTAACTACATAAAGATTATTTTAAAAAAATATAATGAACAGTTTGTAAAACAAGATAATTTTCAAACAATGACAGGCAAGTTCAATAAAATAAATTCCACAAAGCATTTTACTTTTAAGTATAACAGAGTAATAAATGAATGATTCTTTCAGAGAGAGATAGAAAAGAAAAACTGACGTCAGACATGTCTTATCTAATCAGCATTTTAACGGTCAGGACATTTTTATATGGCTTTTTGAAGTCGGCAAAAATTGCTAGACAAAACATTCTGAGCACAACCGACAAGCATCGAATGTTTAAATATAATACACATGTTTTTAAATTCCATTCTTATCTCAGTAAAAGTTATCGTTCGATGCTAAAAAAGCTTTAAATGCTCTTTAAAAGCTATTAAATAACGCTTCAAAGAAATAAAAAGGAAATATGAGAATGTTGGATCACGATTAATTAATAAAATTTAATTAAAACTAATTTTTTTTTTACATACATTATATTGATTTTGAAATATTAAACTACCCATTTCCCTTAATAAGGCGTAATTCATTTTTAAATTTCATCATTGTTTAAGAACTTCAAATCGATAACTCATTAGAAAAAATAAAAAAATATATTGATTGAAAACTCTACCCATTAATAAATAAAACTGAGAGTGACAGTTAGGGTTCATGGCGCAAGAGCCAAGTTCGGCTAAGTTGAGTCAAATATCTGTTCAGATAGTAATAGAGTACAAAAATTAAAGAAAACGTATATATTTGTTGACAAGAAGGTGGATCAGGGAATGGAAAAAAAAAAAAAAAAAAGACTGATAGAGTATACCGGGGGCGCGTCGACCGTATTTACCAAAGAAAGTAAACCCCGTGAGAAAGAAAAAGATCACTAAGGTACCTCGGGATCATGATTACCATACTAACTTAAAGAAAGTGAATGAATAAATCAGAATACATTAAATGAAATTGTAAAATAGGCAGAGAACAGCTTAAAATGAAGTGAGAGAAAAATGTAAAGGACGATAAAGCAAGTTCAAGCAATAGTTAGTTAACTCATCTTTCTCAACTTTAAACGAAAGATGAAGAGGATAGCAGGCAAAGGCTGTTATTTGTGCACCTTTTAATATCGATATCGAGTTTGATTATATGGTTCTTTTTCTGGATTTAGTCCACTTAACACCCACTAGAATTGCATAACAGACAATAGACGATGGATTTTACTATCATGAACCACGGTCAGTTGTCGAATAGACATGACGATTGGCTGCTCGCTCCACAAACTTCCACGTCACATTACAGGAAGACTGATGCCCAATCGGACTCAAAAAAATTGCCTTCTTTATGTCGAACACACCTCAACAAAATTTTGTTCCCTTCCATGTAACTTGCATAGTTTAATGCTCATTTTGCGTTTTAATATAATAATTTGAATTCTGCAAACTGGTTCATAAAATGATACACAAAAGAGCAGCAGCCCCCCACAACACCAAGCAACAAACCTCTAGACAAACAGGCGACTCTCCAATCTGCAAAATCCATCTGTCCCAAAGCTATCAAGATCCTTTCTTAATAAACGCACACACACAACTGGGAAACTAATGTAATACAACCATATAAATATTCACAGAGCATCCAAATACATGAAAGCTTTCTTTTTAAGGAAAGGCAAATTTCAAATAATTTCATAATCACTAATTTTACGCGAAGAAAAAAAAAATCAATCATTTATGAATATTAAATAATACAAGGATATATATATATATATATATATATATATATATATATATAT
>BMAW01079771.1:0-16083 GCA_019974015.1 Nephila pilipes | reverse complement strand
TACATATACATACATACACATATACACACATACATATACATACATACACACATATACATACACACATATATACACACATATACATACACACATATATATATATACACACACCTGTGTGCGTAAGCATATAAAGGTTGTTTCATTTTCACTGAAAATGTAAATAGACACAGCTCTTATCAATATAAAACGAGAGTTATTTACAATTTATAAAATTCACCACAAGATAGGAAACCTCATAACGTACATAAACTCTAACAAAAGTATCATAAAAATTAACAAAAGACGTTAAGGTACATAGGTATACATCTATTCAACCCGCAAAAATAAGTTATGTTGCCACGCGCCAGCATAAATAATAAGAAAAAAAGTCACCCGCGATACAATCTCACCTAACCCGATCACTGACAAGGTTACCTCTCCCAAGGTTGCATCAGGAAGCCGGTTGTTTTTTTGGTTTAAGTGTCTTGCGAAAAGAAAAATAGAGAAAAGAGCAATTTAACTCGGAAAACTGTGACCTCGATACACAGACACAGAAGATGACATCCATCGGTTTCAAATTGAGCAACATTAAGAGGGCGGTTAAAGCGTCCCATATTTTGGTTAAGGCTAAGCCGATTTTAACCATTATTGTTCAAAGCATTTTTTCAGTTTCTGCTCGTAAATCTGTATGATGAGCATCAAAAATATGTTTTGAGTGAGGAAATTGCATATCACAAATAGATGGTCGTTCCGTGACTATCATTCGTTCAACATTAGTTCTCCGATTTTCAGCTTGAGCAAAGCATTAAATTATTCCAAAAACATTTGATTTACGATGGTTACATTTCGATATGCAGATTACTCAATAATACAAAAACACGACATTCCTCGATTCAAAACATTGGCACTATCTACTCCAGTTCTTCACAAACCTAATTTTACAGAGTGAATGATAGTTTGCTTTTATCCATTCACGCGTACAATAGCTAACACTAAGCTAACTTGCTTCACAAATTCTAATTTTACTCTGATTTGGGAAAGGATATTTTTTTAATGGGGGAAAAAAGAAAAATAAACCACCTACAGGAAAAGGAAAATCGGAGTAAGTAAACCATTTTTTAGAAGTATTTAAAGCTTCTTTTGTAACAAATAAAAGGTAATGAAATTAGTGTCCAATTAATATTTCATTTTCCAGCAGCAAAATGTATAATTGCGTTTTTGGGTTCTAAAACAAAAGTTCGGAGTGGAGTGGAAAGTGCCTATCTCCCGCCTATACTGGAAATTCTAGCATTAAGTGAGCCAAAGAAATTAATGAAAAATTAATAAAATTGAAATTCTTGTATTTTTAGATGAATATATATATATTTTAAATAAAGCAATAAACTGTGGGCATTTGTTCTTCAAAATTCGCATCATTTTACGTGTTTTTATGTAAGTACCGTTTTAAACATGGCCACAACACGTTATTGCCGCCGTTCCGCGCATGCGTTTTGGGTACCTATATCTGTTGGTTAGTCACACACGCTAGTACGGAAGTTATCGTCCGTGTTAAAAGTTAATTCATACGTATTAAAAAATGTCTAAGAAAAACTGAAAATCCCGCCGATTGCGAAATACGCGCTATGATTCGTTATTTGCGTGAAAAAAAAAAAAGGCTTGAAAGCTCCCGAAATTCAGTCAGTAGATTAATGAAATGTATGGAACCAACACTATGACCGATGGAATGGTACGAAAATGAGTTGGAGCATTTGAAGATCAGTTACCAATGATCATGATGAGGAGCACAGTGGACGACCATCTGTCATTCGAGAAGACTCAGAGAAGAAAACTGAGGTGAAAGTTCGAGAAAGCAGACGCTGTATGATTTGGTCTTTATCTAGTAAGTTTCAAGAAATACTCTTTATAAAACTGTGGCAAAGCTCAAAAATTATCGGAAATTGGGATCACACTGGGTACCGAAAGTATAGACTGAGACGCACAAAACCAATGTGAGCCATTGTTATGATTTCTCTTAAACGGTACCATGATAAAGAGATGAGATCTTAGGCCAAACTGTCATTGGCGATGAAACATGGGTGGAACATGTGACACTGGATTGAAAACTGCAATATATGGAATAGAGACATTTAGTACCACCATGTATACCTTGAGTTAGGTATACAGAGTGTTTTTCAATTAAGAAGCATTGTTTATTAGGTTATACAGCTAAATTTGTTTGAAAAATTTCCCTTATGAAAAAGTGAGAAGCAATTAAAAATTTCACCGTATATTCCATCACAAAATATCTTAATCAGTTCGACAGCAAAACGTAACTACTTGCTCAAGGTTATACTCGTTGCAATGCTAAGTATTGTATTGGTTTTTAAAGAAGTATCTTTCGTTCGCCTCAAGACATATGTAATTCATGGAGCTTCCTGTATTTATTTATTATTACATTTTTCAAAAGAATTTAGCAGAATGGTAAACATAATTAGCGTCTCTACGCAATCGGAGAAACTTCAAAAAGAAAATTTCATTAAAAAAAATATTATTTTCGTCAAAGTTCAAGGAAGACGACTTTCGATTCACTTTAAATTTGTATGTACCTAACTACCTATTAATTTATGAAAATATAATTTTTATCACTTATGATTTTTCTTCTCAAATTTCAGAAAACAAATACAGTGTTTCTCTCCGACACTTGTATTTATATTTGATTAATTAAATATCATATGTGTGTGTGTGTGTTTCCCTTTTTTCCGGGGAATTATGAAGAATGGAAAAAAGTCTGAATACTTGCGTTCATAAACTATTCGCTGAAATTTACTTACACACCATATACATTTCAATTTAAGTGAAAAGTATCCTTCGATAAAACAAAATAAACCGAGCAACTTTTCGAAGTTGCCCACATTTGAATCAATTAGCACTTGTCAAATACAATAAAGACATTTTAATATACTATTCAGAAAAGTAAATATTTAATTTATTTAACTTCCGGTTATAACGGCGCTTAAATAACTTCTCGGGTGAAATGTCGATAAATAAACTGGTTGATTTTATTTAAAGACAGGAACAAATAATGCATATTCCAGCACAAAATATCAACCAGAATAAAAACTTGATCGCATGAATAAGGCTTCCATCCCATGGAAAATATTCCTCTCTGTCATCCCCAAAACATAGCAAAATATCTGTCATGCAACGAAAAAAACAGTTGGAATCAACGAAACCTCGAGGGAGTGGCACAGTTTCCCTCTCACGCAAGGCATTTTCCATTGTGTCCCCCTTGGAGGGCGAAATCCCATCAAAAGAGATGTCACTCCTGTGACACCCCAAAGGCTGTTGAGTGCACCCAGCCGAAAAATGGCGAATATTTTGGAGAGCGGGACTGATGACGCGGTCGGGAAGGATGCAGGAAATGATTCATTATTTTATTGGAGGAACCCAGCCCTCAGAAACATCTGCCAAAGCGAAATACACAGACAGCAAACACACACTCTCAGTCCTCTTTTCTCTCATTGTCCCGTAAAATGATTAGCAACATTGAGCATTCTATTTTGCTTTGATCTGCACAATTAAAGGTTAAGCGATATTTGTAAATCATATTCATTCATAAAGTAATAAATACGTACTTAACTCGTAAGAGTATACTGTTTGAATTTAATGTTACCGAAATTATATGGATAATGTAGAGTATTTACGCTTAATATATTTTCAGAAAATATTTCATTAAAAATGTCTTCGTGAATACTAAAATTAGCCCAATGGCCAGGTATATTTTTTAGCAAAAGGAGAAAGTTGCGACGAGGGCAGTTATTTATGAAATTGCAACCTGCATTTTAAATGCAAATAACACTAATCTGTCGAATAAAACTTTAAAATGAAAAAGAAATAACTGACGAATGGTTTTTTTATCGATATCAGCACGATATTCATCAGAGCCGGCAATCTCTGTAAAGGGGCCTGAGTGCAAGAAACCATTTCAGGGCCCTAAAATTTTTTTTAGGTAAAAAAAAATTATATACACGAACATATATTACTCGTGCATGTTTATTTAACGAATGATTAATACATTAATTACTTCAGAAAAATCACAATTTCTTTTTCGATGCTTAATACAGCAAGTGCATTTAAGGCTCCCACCCGCCATTTTGATTTCATCAGCTTAATGTTAATCCTATGGAATTTCGACTTTAATTCTCGCATCTTTTCTATTTGATCTATTTAAGTGCAACAAAGTATATCTGAAAGAGCAGAAAATAATGAATGCTTCTGTGGCATTACTTTTTTCCTCCGATTTTTAAAAATATTTGAAAATATTCTTTAAACACCGGAAAACTCAAAAACGAATAATTAAAATAAGAATAAAAATATTTTTAAGAATCTTAGGAAAAAAGTAATTCCACAGAAGCATTCATTATTTTTTGCTCTTTCAGATGCACTTTATTGCATTCAAATAGATCAGATAGTAAAGATGTGAGAATTAAAGTCGAAATTCCATAGGATTAACATTGCGTCCACGAAATCAAAATGGAGGGTAGACGGGAGCCTTAAGTTTCTGCACATATACTTGACCGAAGATAATTCTTTATTAATTTTAAATTGCTGAAAGAGCGCTCAGTACTTGTTATAATAATTAGCAATGTAAATAAAAATTTTAACACACTTAATACAATTAGAAATAACTCATAATTTTCTATTTAGTATGTATTGCAATATGTCTTGTGCATTATTTAAATCATTTTCATTCACAATCAAATTAAGTAGCAATCCCATTTCCTGGATTACGTTTTCATCTACATCTTTGTTACAAAACTTCACAAAGTTTTTGGAACATTTTTCTAATCTTTTTTTTTTTATTTATTTAAGTGATTAAATGGAAATCAGAAATAATATTTGGTGTATTTTAACTCTATCTTCTATTTATACAATAACAGTATAAATTACAGTGCTAAAAAATAACGTCTAAATTTTTCTCTACCGGGTTTTCTATAACTTCCATCTTCTAATGCTTCGGAATATGTTTCCTTTTCGAATTCGTTTTTTAGGAAACTGTTTTAAAATATTCAAATTACACGCTAGAAACTTTTGCTTCCTCTAAAAATTAACCAGGAACAAACGCTTTTGCTTCAAATAGTTTATTGACAGTGTTTGATTTTAGACTATAAAATTGCATTTCTTGTATTGAATTTAATAGACTTTTACCTTCGGATACCGCTGTATTATCGTTAATCAATAAATTCTTCTAGGGCATTAAAAATTTGTTCAAACTGTTCACTATTTTGACTTTTACGAGTGTCGCATAATGGCTTAAGAGTAATGATTAAAGGATTTTGTAGAGCTTCCCATCTTTTTGTAGAAGCAGAAAATAAGCAATATAAATGTTGCAAAATCCTAAAACATTTTTACAGAATATACTGCTGGAAATGGCATCACAAATTAATAAATTAAAAGAGTGTGATAAGGCAAGACACATAAATTAAATGAGATTTAAGAGCAATTATTCCAGATTGTACACATTTATATTTCCCTTTCACCATCGTCATAGCCTGCTCTCTACAATTCATAATATTCAAAAACCAAGTTCACTAAATCTTTCCAGTACAGCTTTTTGCCAGCCCTTCTCCAATCACATCAGTACTTCAATAAACCCTAAAATGACTCATTTATAGTTAATCTTGTATCCTCAGAATTAACAAACCTAATAATGATTGAAGTTTTACATAGTATTGAGATTTATTTCTAAAAAGTCCAGTTTAGATGGGGATCCACATGAGTTTATCGAATCAAATAACAAAAACTTAACACTCATGTCATCATGAATTAATTTGAAGATTGTCGAAATTTAGATATCTACAATATAATGTTAACGATAAAATATACTTTTCGTCATACTGAAAACGATAGGAATATTGTCAAGTTTTCATGCGCAAGAGTAAATTATTTTGGTTCTTGATCATGCTGGGGGCTCCGGTGCATAGCATCCACCGCACTCCCAAATGGCCGGCCCTGATACTCGATTGCATTGACACAAATATTTATACACCTATCATGATACTTGCAATTACGAAGAACAATACATATTTATAATCTATGACATAAATCATAGATTTAGCCTAAAAAGACGCGATGCCCCTCATCTAATAAAGTACAAATTTCGCAAGAACAAAGTGTATATCAGACACTAAATGAATGTTTGGTTGATTCTATTTTAGTGCGTTTACTGCCAAATAATATTTAAATAAAATAATAATAAATAATTAAAAAAAAAAAAAAAAAACCTGAAAAGAATTCCCCCCCCCCCTCCAATACTCCTCAGTTCCTACTTTTATAAAATATTAAAGCTTTGAAAATTCTTCGTCATAATACTGGCTTTTGTTTCTCCACACATTATTATTATTTAGGAAAAGCATCCTAGGCATATATAATTCAATCGGAGGTAGTATGCAGCAATAGTTAAAAGTATATTTCGTAAAAGTTACTTATAATCCATTAATACTAGAATGTTGAAAACAGATTTATTCCCGGCTTATCGCAGTATTTGGGACCCGCCTATGATCACGTGTTAATAAAGTTTTTTATAAATAGGCAATTAAACAACAATTCAACCTGATGAAAAAGTAATTTAACAACCAGACTGTTAACAGGACAGTTAAAACTCGTAAGTCTCACGAAAATTAGCATGGCAATAAACTTAGTGTATAAAGAACAAAATATCGGTGACATATAGTAAAATACAAATAATCAAGGGAAAAAACTCACCTCCGTCAACGCATGCAGCTGACCTTCGTGAACGCACACTCCCATGAACCTGTACGGAAAGAAAGGAAAATAAAATGAGAACAAAGCTCAATGGGTGGTTTCACTTTCATACTTCACAAGATATACGGTCAAAATGAAGAAAGAAATATATAGGGAAGTAAAAGTCAATTTAAAATGCAAGAGATGTTTCCTTTAAACGTTTCCGCCATCGCTTAACCTTTACGTGTCATCAGCATTCAAATCGGATGTGAAAAACACGATGTGGGAAACAACTTGCCACCATCCGAACCTTCAGATGATGATCGGACGCCAACAATAAAAACTGCAATCGAGTTTGGAGAAGGTCAATGAGCGCTGCAACGATTAAAAACAGTTATTGACCCTTCGATGAATTTCACCTCCATTTATGAGTTAAAAATATCTCCCATAAGGCCTTTCAACAACCATACATTCTTTTGTTACGGTGTTCCAAGTACTTAAAAGAAGAGTATCTCAAAGTTCGACTCGAGCCATATCAAATAGCATAGCTTAACTGCTTCAATGACATCATAGAGCGTGCAATTTCTTCCCATAGGACTCTTAGCAAAAAAATATACTAAATTTAATGGAAAAAACTTTAAAGCAGGCAATATACCTATTAACTTAATAAGGTTGAATTAATGTTGCAGAAAAAGATAATATTGATTACATTCTGAGCATGGTCATTTTCACCACCCCCTCCTTCCTTTAAATTCACAAACGTTGGCGATATAACGCCTTAAATCTAATTCCTCCAATTGAAATTTAATTATAGCTGCAATGACAAAATTAATCTTCAAATCTCTTCATTAAAAAACGAATGCATAATTTGATTTAAAAAACAAAAAAGATCAGAAAATAGCTGTATTCAAATAGTACAACATTAATTTATTAGTAAACAGAAAATGCGGATTTACACATACAGAATTTTAAAAAATATATGCTTCAGGAAAATCCATCAAAACAATTTATGTATTTCTATAATTCTTCTTTATCTTCTATAATCCAACCTTAATCATAAGTACCCAAGACAAAAAAAAAAAAATTCTTAATAAGCACTGAATTTTATATATATATCACTTTCATTCGAAAAATTTTTGAAATGTAACACAATTTTTTTCACGTTCCTATAATCTTAATTAAGCATGAAATACTTAAAATTGCGGTCTCATCCAGCCTATAAGAGCATCTAAGAATTAGAAAGCCTTATGTTTCTTCTAAAACACTTTTATTGGAATAAAGCTGGATTAACGTGAAACAATTTTTCACCGAGATAATTTTTGCATCAAATATCAAGATAATACATTTAATGTTACAAGGAACTCATAATACTAGACCAGAATTTGAACAGAAATGAGTCCATCATTATCAAAATAAATACCATAGCCATTTAATGAAGTGGCATAAACAATGAAAATACAAGTATCTCTTTTTATATATATACGTATATTAGCCTTTATACATAAGTACATAAATTATTTTTGAGACTGCCAAAACATAAGCCTTTTTTTTTTGCGTGTACTAACTATACACATAAAATTTTATAAGAAAAAATATAAGTCAACATTTTTAGGAAAGGCAAAATATTTTATTTTAAAGGATCGGTACTATCTTAATGGCATTTTAAATGTTCCACTTCTGTACGATCAAGTAATGTAATTAAATAGACTAAGCAGAAAAACAAATTCTTTTGGCAAGAATATTAAGGCACGAAATTTTATAGAGAGTTTGAAAAATTGCGACACTTCCAAAAAGACAAAGAAATGTCATGCAACGGGATCAATATAAAAGTTCACTAAAGCTAGCATTAAAAGTTAACCGAGCCCCACAGAATTATTTTAAGAGTATCCTTTTTTAGTTTTTGAACAGATACCGTACTTCTAAACCTTAACCAAATCCATGTTTAGTAAAAACCTCACGTTCTCACACGACTTTCGAGTGACCATGGAAAAAATTTCTCCGCCTGGATGAAATAGCAAATATCACAATAAAGAACGGAAGTGAATTAATTTAAGAGAGAAGTTTCCGATGGGAGAATTAGTTTACATTTACTGTGGATTACACGACATGTCAGCTATTCTTTTTATTAAATGTCACTTCACTTCTAATTTACTCTTGAAATACCATATCAACCGAATTTTTGCTTTGGAAAGATCAATGGCACTATGATGAAACTTTGTTCCTTGTTTTATTGCACTTCCAGGGGAAAAAATCATAAAAATATGGTTGCACCGCGAACATTACAACGAAATTCCTGATGATGTTATCCATTACTTCTATTGAACAACCAAGCAAATATTCAGACACGCAAAAATTTGAAACGAGCTATCTTTTTAGGGATTCACTCAGACATCTCAATGCTTTTATTACACTCGAAGAAATTCTGATATACTAAGTCACTATAATACTTTTTTAACGAGATGGAAAATATTAGTTTTCGTAAGGCCTATAAAAACAGGAGAACACAAACCTAAAATATGCTTTAGTAAAAATATTCGTACTCAAATGCAGCATTTGTCATAAAGCTATCTCTAGCCATTTAAAAAAAAATTTAAAAAAAAAGCCTAATATATTTGATTATATATTACTGTAAAATTTTTGTTATAATTTTGTTTTCAAGTTTAGCCCCTTTTATCGCGCGCGAAACTAAGAAAAATATTAGATACTAAATCGCATTCAGGTAAAATGACTTACCAAATTTCCCTCACTCTCCATGTCCTTCTGTGTTCACTAAGAGAACATAATTTAAAAAAAGATCAAAACTCCCAAGCTAATATTAGAAAAGAACCTTCATTTTAAATTTCAAGGATTTATTTCACCACACATCAAAACAAAGATATTTTCGACTTTAAAATATTCAAGGCCCCATTCTCTTTCGCCTTTAACATTTCTTTGAATTTAAATAACGAAAAACAGCCTTATTTTCTTATTTCAAATCTATAAGCAAAACCTTCAAATATTTTTTTAAAAAAAAGAAAACAGAGTTAGGATATAAATCAACATTTAGTCGATTTTTTAATTAATTTAGTACCAGAATTATTCGCGTTGGATAATAATTAAATTAAAATCGCAATTACAGTCGGATAGCAGAAATAAAGATTATATGAGAAAATATTCAAAGTTTCACTTTTCAAATTTTTATTTCATGTCACGACTCTAGCTCTGTGGAGTTCAAATACAACTGTACTCTCAAAACGAGGATGTTTAGAAATCGAGGACATTAAAAATGATAATTCGAATTATTGCCTTTCTTTGAATAAATACCTTTCCAGGTGCTAATTTTATTAATCATTCAAAAAAATTCAAAATAAAACGAATAATTTTGCAGAGGCTGATAATTTTATTAATCATTCAAAAAATTTTAAAAAAAGTAGCGTGTCTTGAATTGCGCGCGAAATATCATGAACCAAAAATTAACATCCAGTCATTTATATGACAGATTTCAAAAATACTGCAATTTAAATGCTTTTAACAAGTTTTTAAAAAAAAGGGAAGTTTGTCACAAAATGAAAATGGACTGCAACATGTATTTAAGTTAAAAGTTGAATTTTATAACAAGTTCAGAGAAAAGATGACGCGTTTGTCGAAATTTTTTGAAAAATAAGGGGTTGAAAAAATAAAATGAACGCAGTTGAGAATGAATGTAACGACCTTTTCCCAACAACATTTCAACCTCACGGGAGGAGAGGGCAGATGATTAAAACGCAACTCCTAAATTTACTTCGTGATTCAGTTCCCGAAGAAGCAACAGAGGGGTACGCCCAGAAAGAATGATTCAGGAACTTTAGGGAAAGAATTTCGCATTCCACACGTGGCAAAACAAATTTAAACTCTTTTCAAACTTTATAATGACATTGCTTATTCTATTATAACTACAGTGACTCCAAAAATTGAGAATACGCCCTACTTTTCCTCGATAAATATAATTTTCAAAGCAAATACCCTCTAATAAGTGCAATTATACTTTTAATGCTTGTGCCAAACAACATAGTTATTTTGTAATACAGAAAAAATTAAAGAGAAACTGCTGAAAATAAAGCACTTGCAGCATATTCAGCAATATTTGTAGATTTTTACTTAAGAAAAATTGAGAATATACAAACAAGATTTTCTGTTATTTCACAAAAACTGAGAAATGTCGATATTTGATTACGAATCCGTTTGCCTTTATAATTGCTTCCAAGCATCAAACATAAACTTGATTAATTTCTCAATTGTGTGAAGATAATCTTTTTCATTTCCCTTGCAGAACACACATTTTAAATTATTCTTGTTTGCTATTTTATGCACAATCTTTTCGAGCAAGGGCTCCAAATTTTCAACGAAACTGGTGTCCTTGGATTGGGGAGGAGAATGTTGGTGCAGTTTACACTTATAAAGACACCAAAATCTTCACATTACGTTTGGGGTCATTGCCCTGCAGGAATGACATTTCTAGCTAAATCTAACTTCATAGTACTTCCTTTCACACTTTAATTCTAAATATTAAAATAAACCACACGATTCATAATAACCTAAAAAAAAATCATTTTCAACTCCAAATCAAAGCGAAGCTACTATTAAGTTTTTTTGGAGAGAGAGAAGTATTTGACTTTCTCTCCAAACAATACGATGACCATCGTTATCAAATATATTGTCACTAAATAAAACATTCTTCCAAAGTTATGGGCCCATAATTGGTGTATTTTAGACGTTTCCTATGATTTTGCGAGCTGATGAATGTTTTTCCCTTCTTATTTTTTCTATCCTGCCGCTTACAATCAGCATCGGTCATGACATTTCAAACAGATTGAACACAAATAAGCCGATGAATTATTACAAAAGTTTCTGCAGCAACTTTAATGGTAATTATAAAAGGATTGAACTCGATCTCTTTTTGGAACTGCACTAAATTTATTTTCTTCCTTTTCCACAATTTTTTTTTTTTTTTAATTGTTCCCTCAAACTCGTTCTTGCTTTCCAATAATTTTTTGAACACACGTTTATCTTCGTTCTACAATTTTAGCGATTTCACACGCAATAATATTTATATCTCAATAAATAATCATAAAATCAATTTTCTCATTACACACATATATATACTGGTTTCCTTTTTACACACTAAAAAGTTCAGCTTAAAGTATTAGAAACATAATATTATCAATGGTTTAACAGCAATTTATTACATTAGTAGTAAGTATTCGTCTTAAGATTGCAGTCAAAAGAAAACAGCGGGAATTGGACATATTTTTCTAGAAGTGGAATTCAGAATTTTTTTTATTGCAGTTTGTCTTTATTTTTTCTAACTCTTCCCATGTGAAAACTTAGGAAACACGAGTTAACCCACTGAGGCTAGTTTGTTGTCCATTTAGTTGAACACTTCCTAGCATATTTTGAAAATACAGTAATGAAAGGGGAGGTAGAGGGGAAGGGTACGTAGAGGTAATTATTTTCGAAAAATTACAACAACAAAAAAATATTTTCCTTTAGTCTAGAGTAGAGGCCAGTCAATGATTATGTGTTTGTGACGCAAGAGTCGAATCTGGCAAAGCTATGCCAAACACTTGCTTAAACAAGTCCAGACAAAAAAAAAAATTGTGACAAGAAGGATCGAAAATTGGGAAGGATAGCTAGGATATCCCGTTACCTGTATTAACCAAAGACCGTAAACCTCATGGGAAAGAAAAATATCACTAAAGTACCTCGGGGTCATAATGCTAAAGAAGGTAAGCCCCTTAGAGGGGTATATTGCTTCTATTTAAGATTTAAGAAGTTAAAATTTGATACCTTACAATAAAGAAAAATTCTGCGTACACTACTGTTGTGGGCGTTTTCATTTATAATGGGTCAAATCTTTTCCTATATCCACTTTTTAAAAATTTCAAATTGTTTACATTTCGAGTAATAAGGCATGGCTTACGCACGTTACAAACAAAAAAATAGGCACTAGATAACAAAACAATGCAGGCAATCAATTTTTTGTGCAATAATCAAAGGAAACATTGAGTATAATTTTTTTAAAAAAATTGTTCAATGCCGACTATTACTAATCGCATTGAACCTATTCGATGCGATTTACTTTCCTTCCATAAAATAACAGTTTCGAATAAAAATTCGCCGATTTTAATACAATTCCAACAGAAACAATGGATCTCAATATTCAAGCACAGTTAAGGCCATAACAATGAGTTGAATATTTAGTTCATCGATAATAGTATGTAGTATATGAGACAAAGTAGGATATCAATTGCAATCAAAGCAGTATACAGATATCATAAAGAGCATAATTAGACATATATTGTGCGTGCTCTACGATTATAAATATATGATGAAAAATAAACTTGTTCTCATTTGAGAAATATATTACTTTATGACATATCTTTTGAGCTGTGATAATAATAATAGACACGTTGGTAACGAGACTGATCTTTATTATTCTTAATCAGTTATTAAATAGTCAAAATGCCTCAGAAGTTATCAAAAAGTCATAACTCGAGAATCGTCAAAATGAAGGAATGCTTGGTTTTTAGAAGTTACAGAAGAAATTCATAGTTTAGAATACATACACCTGCAGGCACGGGGAACAATTTTTACTGTCATTTCCCGGCATAATTAGTACCCCAAGTCTGTTTCATGGCACTGAATAATTAAACAGTATCCAGCTGTGACCTTGACTACTTCTTCCCATGAGGACGCAATGCGGTGCACAGTTTTGACTCGTAACGCTTTGACACGAATTATAAATGCATCTACTTCAAAAAAAAAGTTCCAAATTCCGATATCGCACGCAAGTCGCCTGACCCACAAAAACGGCTTTATCAGCAGGGAGAAGAGAAAAATCGATTCGCAAAAAAGTGCATTTATCTCGATGAAGTCGTCACGAAATTTGCATTATCGATCAGAATAAAACTCGCGGCGTATCAATATTGGAAACTTCAAGATCCGAGGGTAAAAAAAAAAAGATAATTTAGATTTCGGTAATAACAATTTCGTCTGGTCAACCAACAACTCGCGATATCGCTTCCTAGTTGATGTCCCGATAAAAGGCAGCAAGAAAAAATATACCAATTCCAAACTCGCTACATCTTTCCAAGTCGATGCATTGTGATGCAAAACGAAACGTGAGCATGATTTAAAAGAGGCGAGATGGTAGAATCGACGCCCAAGCAAGAAATGAGGTGCAGCAAAGGCCGCGAACAAAATTCAATGGTAAATAAGCCGTGAGAAATTCCACGTGCTTGGATCAAATGTTAAATAAATGAGCCAAGACTTCCGTCTTTTATATTAAATTGGTTTTGTATTCAAATACTGTATCTGAAGGAAGTGAGGGGAAGAGAAACTTAAAAGACTCCAAAGAAATCTCACATTTTATACAAAGGGATATTTTTTCACACCCTCTAAAATACGAATAGGATTCATTTCCTGAAATTGCAGTCATTTGCTGAACAACAGTCCAATTTCAGGAATATTGTGAAAACATGTCAACCAAATAAGAGGTAATGCTTAATCTTATTTATAATTTTTTGGTTCATAATTCACAATATAAGGCAGAATATTAAATTTAAGTAGAAGGAATTGCAAAGTACAAAATTGAGGAAGAGTACCTGAGCACAATAAGGTTTGTGTTACGGAAGATAATGAACGTTTGAATAGAAAATTATATGTATAGGTGAAGGCAATGAGAATTGATATTTACGCATAAAGAGCGCAATTCTTATATAAAAAATCGAAATGCGCTTCGGTTCCGAAGAATCGCTATTAATCTTGTTAACATGACCTACTAATTCATTCGAGAGAACAAAACAAATAAGCATGATGCACGGCAAATTAAAATTAATTAGTATTTTAATTTACAGTTCGTAATCGATTATAGTATCAAAACTGTGCGGTCCGGAAAACCACTGCTTTCTCACGAGGGGGGGGGACAAAAAAATTTATGAAAATGTTAGCTAGTTAAAGTACATTTGTTAGAATTTTATACATGACGCTTTGGGAAACATCTAAATTCTCTAACGACACCTCTAATTTAAACAATTCAGAAACCGGTGAAATGAAATATGCAGGGGGGGGGGGGGAAATCACTCGAGGAACGTTTCGAAAACGTTTTTTTTATAAGATATATGTGTGTTTGTAAAAAGTGTGGCGTAACTACATTTAATTTTTGTAATGCGATTACATTAAAGTTTACAGTATTTTAACTATTAAACAATTAGTTATGGCAAGAACTGAATTAATATAGGTTTAAAAACTATTTAGAATAACTTCTTTAGTATATAAATTCTAGAATAATTTATCCACATCTTTATTGTGAGCCTCAATATATTTTCGAGCATATTACATACATAATGTGCAAAAACTCTTTATCAAATCAAGACATTTAACTGGGTTTGTAGTCATACGTACAGTGTTCAGCGAAAAACTATTTAGAGCTCTAGTAACTGCATCCATAAAATAAATATCCAAAAAGAGATAGCTCATTAACAAAAATATTGGCGATGTGATAAGGCAACGATGGCGTAATAATCGAAAGGAAAAGTAACTCAAATTAGGTCAGAGAAATCTATTCCCAGTGGAACCGTAAACAGATATCTCGTAAGAACTTGTTAATTAAATAAACCACCTTGCAAGGTCACTTCATTGGCGTGTAAAAAACGTCTCAGACCATTCGATTAAAAATAGTACATAGAATAATAAAGGAGTCGTAATTAGGTTAATTTTTGACTCGCGATGAGAATGAGATACGCTATTTCCCTCAGAATCGGCCAGCGTAACAGGTAGTCGGGAGTAAGTAGATTACACTAATAAAGGGAGGACATGGTGGGTTACTTTAATGGGAGTTGCATGTCGATTCAACGCCGGACAGCTGTTGTAGTTCAAGGTACTTCCATGCAACACTGCATCACCTCCTACTATTAATCCTTGAAGCTCAACGGCGGATCTCTGGCTCTATGCACAAAACTGGAGATTTAAATCCAATACAGTCTCCATTTTTTTTTCATGTGTACAAGAACATCTTCCTTTAAAAAGTTGAAAATTACATAAAACTATATTCACAGGTGAAAGATGTTGATCCAGGTTCCTTTGCTCTTTTAGCAATGGTAACTTGATTTTTGCACATGAATGTCAAAAATGATACACTTCTGTCGAAAAAGAGAGCATTAGTACATAGTCGAACAGAAAGCCAGAGCAGGAATAAAAACTTCTGACCAGAAAAAGATTCAAGAGGTATTGAACTTATCCCCTCTCTTCAAAAAGGACCATTGATTAGAAATAACGTTTGGGAAGATCGTGCCGTCGAATGAGACTAAGACAAGAATAAGTTTTTCAAAACAGCCTGGATTATAGATTCAAATCCGAAGACAC
>BMAW01079768.1:0-15663 GCA_019974015.1 Nephila pilipes | reverse complement strand
CCCCCCCCCCAAAAAAAAAAAAAAAAATTTTTTTTCTTTTCTTTTTTTTCGCAAGAAATCTTTTTTGTTGCGAGTAAATAGCGATAAACAGCTTTCTGAATCATCGACTCGTTGCTGTTTTTGTTCCATCGAAAGCAATCGCGGCACCCACTTGGAAAAAACCTTTTTCACTTCACTTCAAAAAACCTTTTTCCTGGTCCGATCGACTTAAAATTTTGACACGTTTCAAGCAAAGGTTCGTACTCTAGAAAGACCTGGTTTCTGGTTTACTACGAGCGCCATCTCTGGGTTAGTCTCGGGAGTTATTGATCGATGTGTTAGAATTATTACTAGTCTTCTCGGAACTCTTGTAAAATAATGGTTTTCTGAAATGAACGCAGGTAGAAAATCTTTGCATATTATAACTTTCCATTTAAAAACATATGCTGTCCGTGTTGTAAAATATTCAGTAATGAGCAAATGAAGAATACACAGAAGTTATTCAAAATTATTCATCCAATTTTAAAATTCTCTAATTTCAAAAATAAACGAAACAGAATGAAATGTAATACATAATGTATAGGAAAGGTTGGTAGGTTTTTATTGGGAATAATCGGTGGTTGGCGTGTGTTCTTTATGAAGCTATTTCACGAAAGCTGTTTTGAAGCATTCACGGAACTACCTCGCAATTGGATCAATCGCAGTCGATCAGATGACTTGATGTAACACAGCTGGCCACCTAAGTCACCTGATATGACCCCATGCGATTTCTTCCTTCGGGGGTTTCTTTAAGAAAAAGTTGCGGCTCCCAATTGCTCATTGTGGCTGCAGTAGCCAAGTGGTCATGATTTTCTTTGAGTTTGGCGGTTTCCTTGCCACAACAGATCCGCCGCGTAGCCGGGGGTGATGCCCATTAAATCTGTCTGGGTCCAAAGTACTCCCTTTGGCGTGGTGTGGATGCTAGGGGAAAGAGGTACCAGCTCAGGTGTCTTCCTCGTCACTTTACTGAGGTTCAAAATTACGAGGTCCGTCGCCAATAGCCCTCGGGTTACTTCCAATGTGACGTTCATAAAACCCAACCTTCAAACCCGATTATTCATAAATTTTTGTGAACATAAAATCAGATTTGGGCAGGAATTTACGAATCGAATTAATATTATGTAGAAGTTATATGGAACACTTGTGAAACACACTTCCATAATTTCCCTTTTGCATGCATGTATTACTTCTGAGTCGTTTATTTTTGAAAATATCGAATTTTGAAATCAGATGAATCGTTTTGAATAACCCTGTATATTGGATATGTAACCAAGAGTTGAATTGTACCATAAAACAATATTCAAGGTCTGAGAAAATTATTAAAACGAAAGTCAGTCAAAAACCTGAAAGGAAAAAATAAACGTTGTGATAACAAGTGATAAATGATTAAAAGAATTATCTTCAATGGCACATGAAAATTATCTGCTTTTCTTAAGAATTAATTTAATGTGGCTTGAAGTGTTGTTACTATAAGATTAAAAGGGTGTGGATTTGAATTGAAGTTGCACATTCAAAAGACTATAAAAAAGAACCCATTGGCCAGAGGGACCTCATATATCATCTGAGTATTACACGTGAAGCATTAGGAATTTGTTTAATGAAAAAAAAAATAGTTCAAAAGTAGACCAATAGAGGGCGCTATACTAGTCACATTAGGCTAAAATTCGGTTATTGTAAAGATACGCGAATTTTAAGATGCTAATTAAAAGATGTGACATACGCACCGCACATCACACGTGTGATAAAATTGTGGAGAACATGCAGTTCCTGTTATTTCTATGTCTAAGAAGATAGTCACGATTCTGTCATTGAAGGACTGGGCTCTACTTGAGAAGCTTTTTTACATTGCAATGACATTGAAGAAATTCGAAACAGTAAAGGGTTTAAGAAACGGTTCTGGTCCGGTGAATGTGTTCGATCTGAAGAACATGATTGATAAATTCGAAAAGACGGGCTCGTTATCGGTGAAATGAGGCAGAGGGTGGAAATTAATTTCTTCCGCGTCAGTGGAGTGGCTACAGCTTTGGAGGAAGCGTCATTCAATGCTTTTGGAACGTGCAATGTACGGGGAATGGCCCGAACTGTAGACATGCCAGTCAGTACGGTTCGTCAAACATTACGAAGTATCCTGTAGTTCTATTCATTCCAAATTACGCATATACAGGAGTTGGTTCCTGCTGACCTGCCAAAATGAGAAGCATACGTCCTGCAATTTTTTGCTCGAACAGAAGTGGACAATGCACGTCCATGGAACATTTTGTTGACAGACGAAGTCCATTTCCATCTGTCATTACTCGAAACTGCAGAATATGAGCAAGAGAGAATTCATTCCAAATGCTACCATTGCTACTTAACTCTCAAAAGGTAATCGTAGAGTGCGGGTTTACTGTAGCATTTGTCGTTGGTCCTTTCTTTTTGGAGAAGATTCGGCCTTGGGATCCTGTCACCAGTACAATCAACAGAACACGTAATGAATCTCTTTTGTGCAACCAGCTCATTTCAGTACCGCAAGAGTGCGTATTTGAGGATATCACAATTTTTATGCAATGTGGAGTTCCTCCGCACATTTCAAATCAAGTGAAGCAACTGCTCAACATGCATTTTGAGAATTACGGAAGTACCAGCAGGCTTTTCCCAACAGCCTAGCCACCACGTTCCCTTTACATGAACCTTTTCGATTTCTGGCTGTAGGGTTACCTAAAACTTGTTGTTTACAGGGCCCCGATTACGAACTTAACTGAATTCAAAATACACATTACGCAGCAAAATCCCAACATCCCAACTGATACACTACGATCTGTTCTGGTATATGATGTTGAGCACTTTCAACTTGTGGCAAAAAACAGTGGGTAGCATATTGAATACTTACTTCTTATGCAAATCGTAGCAAGTATTCACTACTTCCTTTCCTTGGTGGTTTCACCACTTTTTGTGTTTTTAGCCTACGGATAATTAAAAACTGATTTTTTCCTATCCTCTGTAGAACCTCCACCCCTCCTGTCGTGGTTTATGAGTTTTAAACAAAGAGTGCCACAACAACATGTCTCGTATATTAATTAGCCTCTTATGACTGGTACAGCGCCCTCGATCGATCAACTTTTGAACTTTCTTTCTTCCTCAAAACAAATTTCTATTATTTCACATATGCTCAGATGAAATATCAGGTCATTCTGACAAGTGGTTCTTTTTTTTACAGCCTTTTGAAAGTGCTACTTTATTTATAATCACCCTGTACTTACAAACGAACATAAAAGTGAGCACTAAAATTCTGCTAAAAGTTAGTGAGGTCAAATTAATTCTAATATTATAGTAAGTTTGCAAAAAAAAAAGAGGGGGAGGAGAAGAATTTCAATTAAAATGACTAACTCCTTAAAAATTACCGTTTTGTATTTACATAATGATGATTACCATAGAAGTGTTTGAATACATATTCAAACATTTCTATCACTGATAGCACACAGACCATATAGTCCAGAGGACATGATATTAAGGCTGCCTATACCGGCCGTTTTGCTTTTGTGGATGTTATATTAATCCTATGGAATTCCTACTACCGTTCTCAAATCTTTACTATTTTATCTATTTGAATTACAATAAAGTGCTTCGGAAAGAGGAAAGAAATAATGAAAGTTTGTGCTGAATCTCTCTCTCTCCAATTTTTGTCTCCATCGACAACTCCTTCGGTTTTTTTTTTTTTTTTTTTTTTTTTTTGGTGTTGTTATTGCGTGAGTGAATGTAAAGTTTATTGGCGCAATAGCCAGATATGGCTATGCTGCGCCAAACAAGATTAAACTGTGGTCTAGACGTGAAAAAAGGTGAAAAAAGGTAAAAGTGGTTGACAAGGAGGGTCAAAAATAGAGAAAGATCGCTAGGGTATCCCTGGAGTGCGTCACCCGTGTTTACCAAAGACAGTAAACCCCATGGGAAAGAAAGATCACTAGGGTACCTCGGGTTCGTGAAACCCATACTTACCTGAAGAAGGCAAGTCCCTGAGGTCCCCTGATATAATCCCCAGGGGCAGGGTGCCCGGCTATACCCCCAGACGCTGGGTACCCATTTTAGTCGCCTTTTACGACATGCATGAGCTACAGTGACACTATTCTGTCATCCCCGGTCACCACACGGGTCTTTTTGTTATAGAGTACATATACATGGAATGGAAGAGTTGTGAATTCTGTATGTATTAAGAGAACACGACCATTCTATTTAAATTTGAATTATAGTCTCTTTAAGTGCGTAGTATTCGTAAGTAATAGACACCACTGAACTGGCTGGTATTCTTAATTCTTTTTACAGCAGTTTTCCTAAGAAGCATTATATCATAAAAAAAAATCAGATTTGTAATTATCATTTTATTCAATTGTGTAATGAATTGGGTTATTTTATTTGGATTTTGAAATAACAACAACGACTCAAGTATCATATAAATATAAAAGTTTCACGGTTAAGACCTGATTCGTGAATCAGCGTGGAAGAAACGGACAGCCGATAATGTTCAATGCAACAACAATAGTAATTTAAAATTAAATATTTTTTCCTAATTTCAAAGCATTATAGGCTATATTGTGTGGTGGTTGAACGAACCTTCTGTAAAGTTATTTGTACTGAGTATCGGGTTACGTAACAGAAGCATGTTTATTCAATCTGCTTGTTCCATTACTTCACATGTATGTGCAAGAATGTTCTACCTCTGTTTATTGTATCTTTTAAAATACATTTCTGTGATCAATAAAATTCATTACTTCCATATTTACTCACCTTACCTATTAAGTCTCTATATTGTTTTGTACTGAAGTAAAAGCAGATTTGATGTATATAATCTGTGTCAACAAGATATAGAATTATAGTTCCAGCCAAAACCTTTAACACGAATTTCGTCAGCTATAGCTTCTAAAGTGTTTGTGAACGAGTAATTTTATGATTCAGTGTTTACACATTAACATCATACCATTCTCCATAAACAGTACTTACTCGTGTTAGGTTAAATTTGAAAATCTTCTAGATTACTTCTCTTTTTCTTATTTCTTTGATCGCAGACAGAGCACATTTCTCAGGTAATTCTTTGTGTTGTACTTTTCCTTTATATTTATATGTCGGTCTACATTTTAAAGATAGGATAATTTTCTTCTTGTGTATTGTGTGATTTTGGTCTATTCCCAGTCTTCTCTTCACTAACCCCGGGGACTTTATAATAATTGGAATTGCATAAAATGACAATTTGTTCTTAATCAAAATGAAATGTGATTAGGTAAATTGAATGGTGAAGGAAGTGAAGTGAATTCGTGATTAATGATTTTCAAATGAAACAGAAATGAAAGGAAATAAAGGATAACGACTTGCTGATAGAGATTTATAATTTAGATTCAGCAACTTAATTAGTTTTGAAAATTAAAGAAAATTCTAATTAAAATATTATGCTGTAAAGTTACTAGTATTATGAATTGTTGAATTCTCAACGAGTGATTTGGTAAGCTTAGATTTGATATTTAAATTATAATCTAAGATTGTTGAGTTAAGTTACGATTCTAGAGAGAGCTACTTTATCTATAAGTATGACAAACTATTATTTCACCAAATTACTTTTTTGAAGAACTTTTGAATAATATTCATATCCGAAATAAATTTTAGTATACGCCTTCTATGATTATTATAAATAATAAAATTTAATAATTAAGAGATTTAATAAGGTTACTGCAATAATTTATTTGGTTATAGTGATATTTTTAAATCTGAAAATTTGTTCGAGAGAGTTTTGTTTCTGCTTCGTGACATTAGTTGAAGTATGTCCAAAATAAATAAACAATTAATCATATAAAACTTAACTGTTTCTGAATCATATAAGTATGAAGTTTTTCAATTATTTGTTCCAATAATTATTTCAAAGTTATGAAAAGAGCTTAAAACAACAGTCCTTATCATTAATTTAAATTTGTAGAAAACGACTTTTAAGTATAAGATTTTTGCTCCCTTTCAATTGAATTTATGCGCATCATTCCATTGTCTAAGTATGTAATAATTCCATTTGAAGTCTGGTAACTATAATTGTGATCGAAGATATTGTTAAAATTCGTTTTAGTATATTTGCATTATGTTTTCAAACACAAATAAAAACTGAAAAAAAAAATTCATGAAATTCTTTATTTAATTAAATGATAGATTTTTTTAAATATAATGACATCTTTGTTTTAATTAAAAAAAATTAAAAATGTCCTCAAACTACAATGATATGAAACTTTCTTTTAACAAGCTATATTGTGATATATACCAAAATTAACAATTTTGAAAACCTCAAAGTAGAGCCACAAATTAAACGCACTCATTTTCTCATGCCCAAGTATTCATTTATATATAATGCAGTTTTATATTAGACGAAATGCAGATTTGTTTTACCATAAAAATACCACTGTAAGAGCTCAAATGAACAATAAGTAGAATATTTTATTCAAAAAGTAAGACCGCATGACCCAAAAAATAGAGAAATGATTCAGCATTTGTAGGCCATTTTATTTCGTTTAATATGTTTTATTTAAAAATTTTGTATTATTTATAAAATTTGAAGGAGCGGAACTGGTTATAAATGAAATTTAAGCGATATCATATCATATGCAATAAAATATTATGCATAGATTTGTAAATAGTGTGAAAATACTGCATCATCTACAGCTCCTGAGAGAAGTAAAATTAGGTAATAAAGTGGTAAAATAGTACCATCCATTGCATGAAAGAGAAACTGTAAATGATGTAATCAATTGGTTTGTGGGATTAGGAAACTGTTTCTGTACTTATAATCTATACTCTGTATATTTATATATATGTTGATTATATTTATATATATGTTAGTAGAAGTATATTTTTGTATATGTTGATTAATCATTTTCGCATACCTACAATTGAATATATATATTTGTTCTATTCGATTTCAATTTGAATAGTTGTCTTGAATAATCGGTACTAGAATAATAGAATTTGAATAATCTGTGCAGATCACTTTTCTCAATAAAGATTTGTACTTATTTTAAACTTGAGGACATCTTCATTCGGGTAACACGTTACACGGTGATTAGACATCACAAAAGAACGCAGAGTTTCACTCATTCACATGGCAAAACGGAAACTTAAGCAACGTTCCTGATTGTTCTCCATAATTCCGAAAACATATTAACTGGGTGACATGCAATTCACACTACAGAAGCACAATTTAGCTCTTAACGGTCGATGAAAACTAAATAACCAAAAAAGGAATTGTACGCATACATCATGGAACAAAACAGAAAAGAAGCTTTATTGACAGAATAGCATTAGTAATAAACATTGTCTGCCCATGAGGAAGAACAATAAACCAAAATCCCTTAATAAGGGATTTGACCTCCCCTAAGTACAATGATTGCTTGACACTGTCTGTTCATATTCAATATCAAATTATCCAGCATTTCTTGAGATAGGAGTTGCCACTCTTCAAGAAGCCTTTGTTTCAGCTGTCTGGTGTTCTCTAGAAGATACGATCTTGCATCCAGGCGTCTCCGCAAAGCATTTCATGCATGTTCTATGGGATTCAGCTCAGGAGAGTATGCTGGCCAATCCATTCTTCATATATGCTCACTTTCTAGAAGCTACTCAACAGCAAAGGTCCTCTGTAGATGTGCATTTTTGTCCACAATAATAAGATCTAAGCAATGACACCTTAGAAACGACGCACGTGTAGTGGGACAATTTCATCGTTGTAGTGATCTCCGGTAAGTGAGCGGTTGTCGAAAATATGTAGCTCCATTCGTCTATTTAACATAATGCCTCCCCACGCAAGCACTTCAAGACCACTCCAACGGTCTCTTTTCCTAATGTTAGTGGGATGAAATCAAGTCCCTACCTCTCTCGATATCAACTGGTGCTGAGAATCGTTGCTCAGATTGAAACAATTCTCATCAATAAACAGAATGGGACTCCATTCATGAGATGTTCGTTCTTTGTGTTCTTGACACCGCTGTAAACGGTGTTGCCTACAGATTGCTGTTAATGGTATGTAGCGTTCAGGACGACGGGCAAATAGGCCAATTATACGCAAATGTCTAGGCACAATAAACTGCGATACCTACTAACCTATTGGCATATGCAGTTGCTGAGAGATGTAGTCCTATGCCTGGTTCTGGTCTTTTCTTGCAAGCAGAACGAGAAACTGGTCATCACTGGCCGTCAATTTCCTCGGCCGACTACCACCAATCTTTCCTACTTCCGCATTTGTAATTTGGAAGGCTTTCCAAGTTCGTGAAACAACACTTTTGTCAATTCCAAACTCTTGTGCTACACTCCTCGAACTACGGCCATCTTCTAGTTTGTCGATCATTCTATAACGTGTAAATGCATTTTGATGATTCCTTGTGCCAATATGAACGTATTATAATTTCATTTCGCTTGCTAGGAATGTCTGGAAACGCGTCCTTCCTCCTTCTCTTTAAGTTACCTCGGCACTGATCGTACGTTTTCCACGCGTTTGCGTGCAATGACGTCCCCTCTGACGTCACAGTGAAAGGTGATGCAATACTGAGATGCCTATTCAGTGTACCGGTCGCAAAAAGTCCTTTTCAACAATTTCATGCTTGTATGTTGAAAAATGCATCTTGTGGTTACGTTTTGCTCGCTTGTTAGGCTTTATCTGTATTGAGTGGTAACATTTTATTCGCTTGTATATCAAAGAATAGTTTTTATTCGAATTTTCGGTAAAAATAGAGAGATTATTATAACCATTATTATAATTAATTTCAAACAAAGTTTGAAATCATTAAAAAATATCCGGGACATATATACCATTAAAGCAATGGTTGTGAAAGTATTCGCTCGGATTGAAAGAGTCGTAAGACAAGCAAGTCTTAAAACTCTGCATTTTAATTTAAAAAAAAAAAACATCTAAATTTTGTCTTGCATTTTAAATGGAAATATTTTATGGATTAAAAATGTATATATAGGCTTTAAGTTCTAATTCAGAGCCAATTATAAATATTACTTCTTTCATATCTCTTACATATGAAATCCTTTGTTATTTTTTCATTATTAAATATATCCAAGTCTTAGCAAAATTTGAATGATCAGAAAGAAACAGTTCTTGTTTTAATTATGAAATATCCCAACCTTATTTTCTCTCTCTCAATTTTAATTTCTCTCATGTGTAAAATAATAGCTTAAAAGAAAATAAAAATGCTAATTACTTTAAAAATTCTTCCGAAATAATTAAAAACTATTTATTGTTATAAAACTGTTGTTTTAATAAAATTAAACACAAAGGATCTATTGAAGTAAATATTAATGATGTATATGAACATTTTAAATTCATTATGAGCATATCTTTCGCAATAGTATATAAGGCTTTAATAAATATACTTATTTCCTAATTCGAGGTATATGTTTATTTTTACTTTTAATGTAACCTAAGTCTTTTTTTATTATGAATATAAGAAATGGGGAAAGTAACGAACATATCTAGTTCATTAAAAATAGCCTAAACATTGTATGCGAATTGTCCCAATGTGCTACAGCCACGCTACCTTCAACGCAGATTAGATGGTTAGATCTCGAGGTGTAAGCACGCAGAAATGGGTGTCCGTCTTTTTCTTTAATGTTTCATCTTTTAATGAACTATTTTTCCTCCTAAAATGAACGTGGTTCTTTACAACATACCGATGCCAACCTCCACCATAATTAATCATAATTTTCGAGAAAACTTCATTATATTATTAAGAGTACTTTTTAAATACGCACAGTTTTTAAATATGGCAGTTGCAGCTACTGACACCTTTCCTTTCAAGTTTACCGCGTTTTTCTGTTTGATTAGTCACGAAAGTTCGTTTGTTTTTGCGTAAATGACCCACACAATTGAAAACTCCATCGATTAGGAAATACGCACTGTGGTTACTTTTTTGCATGCAAAAGGCGTGAAAGCTGCCAAAATTCAACATCATATCATTGAAGTGTGTGGACATATGACTCATGTGACACCGGAAACAAAATAACGATCCATAGAATGAAGGCATTGATCATCCCCAAAAAAAGTAAAGCTGCCGCTAACTGTATCAGAACATAAAATCATGTGCACTGTATTTTAGGATAGGCAAGTTTGGATGGATGGATTTATGGTACTGAACTCTGAAGGGACATAATGTGCCAAACACAAAGTTAGCATTGAAATTTATCTAGCTAGCACAATTTAAAATTCAAGCTCAATGTAGATAAAAACGTAGAGTGAAATAAAATTATTGAATTGAGTAAAACCAATATCATTTAAGAATTGAAATATATTCCGTTGGGGAATTTCCTCAACCAATTCAATTAAAGATTCAAAATGTTGAAAACTAATAGAGTTAAAAACAGAGCATTCAATTAAAATGGGTCGCCCAAGTAAGAAGACAAACACAATGGCTATATATGGGGGATCCTACCTCAGAAAGAGATGTCTATGTAAAGTAATTCCGTCCTGTCTTCTACATGGAAATTATTTCCAATGAGAGATGATTGGTTTTAACTTGGTTTAGCTTATTATTTACTTCAAGGCTCCATTGGTCTTGTCAATGATTATGGATAGCTGATTTAATGCATATAATGATATCATAATAAGGAATGGTAGAGAATATTTCACCAGATGCAGAATTAGCTACAATATCAACCGTTTCATTTTTCCTGATGCCCACTTAGTAAGGTATCCAATAAAATGTTCAATTCCATGTTTTGAAACATCAGGTTATGAATTTCTTTTTAGCGTATCAGTAATCAGGGAGTGCGAAGAATGATCTGGATATTATAAAGATTGTAATGCACTCGTGGAATCGGTGGAGATAATAAAATTCTCATCATATCGCTTAGACAAAATGTTTAAAGCTCTGTGAATTGCATAAATCTCGAAGATGACAGAGCATGAAGGACGAAAAGGAAAATGTGAATGGTCTATTAACCTACTCACTCACAAATTATGAAAGAAACAAAGAAAAAAAAATCATTCTATGAATTAATAAATTTAAATTCTTGTTTTAAATTGTGTAGAAAAAAATTATTTGTTCAGCTTGATCCCATTAAAGAAAATTTGAGTTACCTTCAATGAAGCTTCTTAACTTAAAAGGCTGCAAACATGCTAATTCAAAAAATGGAAGGAAACAGACAGGTGACAAATTTAATCTAATTTTTATATTTGTTTTAATGTTCTAAACGATATTTTAGCAATTATTATTTAAAATAATGAAATTACAGATATATTAGAAAATTATCTTGAGTGAAAAGCCTGGAAGCACTCAGAGCAGAGTGCTTTCTTACAGCGAACTTATATGTATCTAGTTTTCCTGGCACAGCCGGATAAGTGACTCTTAGCAGCATATTTCCCTTTAGATTCAGCCAGATAATGCTCACCACCATCTCTTCTCGATTCAGCAGAAGTTAGCTCTTTTAAGTATTTCTTTGCTGGTAGATCCCGTAATGTACTTAGACTGCCTTTCAGTTTGCTCTGAATCGAATCATCTTTATAAATGAAGGAACTCACTATGGATTATTTAAATTCTAATAAATCGTTGAATTCATTTTCAGGATCTAATTTCCACAAGATGCAATAATTTACATAGAAGTAAACAAATTTAGTGTAATTTCATAGAATAAAACAAATTTAGTGGGATTATATGACGCACGTATGTCGTATAACAGGGAGGAAATTTTTACTTACCTGATTTGGAAGTATATTACTATAACAAGCAAATGATGTTATGTCTATATTCTCTTCTTTCATAAAATCAAAGACTTTAATTTTTCGAGACTGGTGCTGTCAACTGTTATGGTACACTGAAACAATTTGAGGCCGTATTTGAGGCTTAAATGGATAATAGTTGTAACTCAAGTGAAAAAATTGAGAGAAAAATAATTTTAAATCACAGGTTCTTTGAGTTGTAGTAGCCTCATGTGAGGTCCAGGTGAGCGAGAAGATTAACTAAGAGGTGCCAACATAGAATAAACAAGGGATGTTGCTTGTGGAATGTGTGCCTCGGAGTGATAGTATAAATTCCGAAACATAATGTAACACCTTAACTAAACTGCGTGGTGAAATTCAAAACAAAAGAGGGAGTATGCTCAGTAAAGGATTATTTTGCCGAGTGACAATGCCCATCCCCACGTGGTTTGTCGAACCCAAGATCTCATCCCCCTCATATTTCTGAAAACAACTTGATCACCCTCAATATAACCCTAATCTGGCGCCAGTGACAACTACTTGTTCCTTCACATGAAAAGCATTTAAGCAGTCAGCGCCATAACAAGGAAGAAGTCGAAATGGCCGTGATGCAGATGGCAGACTTCTGTGAGAATGAAATCCAAAAGTTGGTTGTACGATATAATACGTGCCTTAATAGTGGAGGTAATTATGTTGAATAGTAGATTAAGGTACTAACTTTCTTACAAAAATAAAATAGTAGAAAAACTGCATTTGTTTGATATGGAAAATTTATTTATTTAAAAAACACATAGAGATCATACAAATTGAATTCTTTTTCTGATTAAAATTTTCTGCAACCTTGTCCCTTGCAAATTTTCAATACTCTTTTTATACGTATTTTATTTTTCTTACATGAATACGTTTGTTTTGAAATACTGTTTGGCCATTTTTAACAGGTGTGTTTTCCAGATAAAGGAATAAAAAATATTCAAAATGCATACTTTTCAACAAATCAAAACAAATGGGGAAAGTTAGCTCGCTTTGTGAAAGAAATATTGCCTGTCCTCTATCGTTGTCAAAGAAAATTAATTTAACCTACTGGGAAAACGCCTACTCATAACAGATGTATTCCAGATGTTAATGTGTATCATAAATCTATAACATTTCTTCTCTTTTTTTTTTATCCCCAGCACTTATCTGTAAGCCACAGTAGGGCATTTATAGAATAATTTATATTTTAGATAAGAAATGCAAATTTATTACTTACAGAAAAGGCAAACGATCATACTGTTATATTTTTTCGATAAATTTCACGTTACTTTGATTTCCATTCCAATAAATTTCATTTGTTATAAACACAAGTGTTAAAGTAGACATTGCTTAACACAAGGTAGACATTTGATTTCTTTTTTTATTTGGGAGTACAATTTTATTACAAGACAGTAATTAAACTTTTCATGACCTACATTATATTTTCTACTCTCTTTTATATAAAAGTAATTTATTTTAATGTACAGTCGAAACAATCATTGCAACCATGAGAGTTTTTAAGAAAATACTATTGAACAAAAACTTTGTACGTCATTCTAAATAATTAATTTTTTTAAAAAAATGAAAAAAGAAAGCTGCAAATTATTTTAAAAATGAGTTTTATGCAAAAAAAAACCCGGATATTTCAAGATCTGATATAGATAATTATATTTCTAAATAACAGCGCTCATAATTATGCTAAATAAGAAACTTTAACGTTTAAAAACATTTCTTTTGAACGCAGTATTGAACACATAACAAACACAAAACTTGTAAAAGGATTCTATGGTCTTCATTTTTATTGTGACTCGAGACATTTCAGTGAAAGTTTGAAGAAAATTAACTTGAATTGCTCGAAGAAACACTTATATATTTTAGTTTAATTTTCAAGTATTTCAGAAGGATGAATTCATTGCTAATTTCTGACAGTAGGAAATAGAATAAAGTGTAATTCACTCACACACAAAATTGTTTTTAAGGGTACTTAGTACCTTACGAAATCAGAAGTAGAACATTTTGAGAAACTTTTTTCAATTCTTCATAAAACAACAATTTTTGCTCATTTCAGTATGAAACTTTGCCAGTTTGTGTAATAAAGTGCATAGTTTAAAATATTGGGTCAAGTTTTGCTGTTAAATTAATATATTTTTTTTATACAACATGAAATATGCGTACAGAAATTTAAAAAATAAATTAGCTTACCTTACGTTACCCACAAGATAACTTTTGAAAGATGTACAGTAGAACCATAATTCTTATACCAAATTAAAGCTAAATAACGACCTTATTCTGTAAACCTCAAATTTTAAATTTACCTTACATTAAAAAAATTGAAAAATTAAAAAAGTTATGAAGTTTGTATTTAGTAACTTTTTTTTCATGTATCATGTTATAAAATAAAATCTAATCATCCTATTAACAAAATTGAGGTTCACAGAATAAAGATCTACAAGTACAACACTCATGTAAAATTTGAAAGCTCTGCATGCAAAAGATTTTTTTAATCCTCTGGGAAAGTGTGAAAATAGCAAACTGAGAAAAAGAGGTTTGTTTACATTGCATTACATAGAACAAGCCACTTTAGATATTTACATTTTTTTGTTGCACAGAACGTAATAATTGTCGGATTTTAACGCGGTTTGTTTTAAAATGCTCCTAACATTCAGTACTATTTTTTAAAATCAAATTTGAAATATCGAACTTTTGAAGGTGCAAAGGTACTAAGTCCCCTTAAATTCTTATAGTGATAGAACTTTTTAACGTTGACAAGTTACCATGTCAAATTCAATCATTCTAAACAAACAGAAAATTAAAGGGAGGGGTAACAAATTTTGTATATTGTGCTTAAAGTAAAAGTGGCAAATTGCTTTGCTCTGTTCTCAAAGACGGTTCTACTAGCACCACGTAGCGGAGGATTCTGAAACATTGCCCGTTGGGGATGGGAATACTAAAGCGCAAACTCTTAACTCCCTATGAATCAAAATACGAAAGTGAAAGTACGAAAGGATGTATTAAGATGGCAGTGAAATTACGCTCATTAATGATTTTTTTTTGCATAAGAATTATTCACTTTTTATACAATTAATATTGAATGGAAAGGAAAAGATAAGCTATAATGATGGTGAAATTAGAGAATCGTAAATAAATTTCTTTAACATAATAATTATTCATTCGAAAAAAAATTCAATATAGAATAGAAAAGAATGTTAAAACGGGTGATAATAATGATGCACACATTGACAGATTTCTTTTAAGTGAAAATAATTGCTCTACTAATATGATAGGAAAAAAAAGAATGCCATAATTTGGTTGTTTGTTATTGACGCCGCACCAAGGAACAACACGAGAGCTATTTAAAAAGAAGGTGATGATTGATTGGTTGATTGTGTGTTTGTGACATAAGAGCCAAATAAAGCTAAACATTTATTAATAAGATCACGCATTATATCTTCTTTTCCAAATTTAGATACAAAAATTACTGGTAAACGTTTAGTAAAAAAATTTAATGATTGAAAACATGTATATAAAAAAGGATCGGTATAAATTGAAAATACATTGGACTGATCAAGGATAAATATTAAGGGATTGAAATCTTAAATAGGCTTAGAAATCCAATTTTGTTTAAAAAGAAATAGGAGTGAGAGATTTCCGCCAACAAGTTAGATAGCTGTAGAACAGATTAGTTTTAAAAATATAACGATGATGAAACACTGGAGATATAATTAAAATGGGAACGGTGAATGGAAGGATTTTCTAGAGTAGAAAATCCTTATATATAGTATAAAAAGTGCCTATACATAAAGGAGCAATTCCGATGCGAAGACGAGTCAATTTGACATCCGCTCTTGGCAATGAGATAATATGCCATACTTCAATTTCAGACTTTACAAAGTAAACTAGTTGGGAGTAGTCTGAAGACTCTACGCTTCCTGCAATGTCGTTTC
>BMAW01079749.1:0-10730 GCA_019974015.1 Nephila pilipes | reverse complement strand
TTTAATTTTGAATTCCCAAAAATATTGGGATTTCAGAATATATTTACTTTAAAGAATGATCTTGAAATTCAAAGTGCATCAAAATAGACTCTTGCATTTTAAATTCGACTTCTGGATTCTGAAAAATAAAGATATTCACAAATTTATGCATGTTTCTTACAGATTGAAGAATATGTAAAGATAATATTGTACAGATTTACTTTACCCCCTCTCTCTATATATAAAATATATAATTTTCCTTCAAATAAAGTAGATAACAAGTAATATATAAAAAAAAAATTAAAAGTCAATTCTTACTTAGATCAACAAAGAAATTTTTTTATTTTAGTTACTTCTAATTATATAATTACAATTAATATAAATATGTATATACATACGATAGAATAACAAACTAAGTGGCAAAAGAAATTTTTCTCCAAAGATCTTCACGCTTTGTCATGACGGTATTTATTCCTAAATTTATATCCTGCTAAATATCTCATATAAGAGAAAAAAAAATTTCCCATATAAAACTAAAATTAATTATTTGAAAATCAAATAAAAAAAATGTTATGCTTCGACGAGATGTGATCCGAAGGCATGAAGATTCTACCATGACGTTTTACCAACTTTGTCATTACTAGACAAATGACATAGTAGAAGCATTGGCTTGTTTCTTAATTCATCCGGTAATTTAAATGGTTGGAATGCAGTTAACCCCAACCACCCTTAGCGACAGGAATTATTTGGCGGTATTCTGCCAAATGTGTCTACCCTGGTCCGCTTCGCGAACTTAAAAGTTCAGCCAAAAAAAAAAAAAAAAAAAAAAAATCACCAAGTTTGGAAATTTTTGAAATTGCACCAAGTGGTTGGGTAAACTGCATGGTAACTAATTAAATTGAATTAATGAAATAATATTTGATTGTATTAACATCAAGTGTCATCTACTACAAGTTTAAAAAAATGTATTTGAAGTTGAGCGGAAGAATAAAAAGTATTTCATTAACGATTGAAAATTTGAGCAAGATATATATAGGGAGAGTGTGAACTAGTAGTTGGAATTTAAAAAATAAAACCAAATATAAGAGGAATTAAAATATATGAAATTTGAACATATTTAAGAAACCAAATTTTTTTTGAAACGTCAGATAAATGGAAAATTTTATGTTTTTACTTTTAGATTATATATAATATCTTTATAGTCTTAATAATAAATTAGCCACATAAGTATATTATAAATTTATATAAATATCAAAGAAGTACTTAAAATCTTAACAATCATGCGAAGCTTCTTTTGAAACATTATTACTTGAATTTTTGGACAGCAACAAAAAGGTGCTTAAAAAGGTTTCCCCCCCTTTTTTTTTGAAGAATTATATGTATTAAATATAAGATAAAAAATAATAGTTAAAAGTAAACGGATCGCTATTTGTCTGATATTAAGCATAACAATTAAATATAGTTTCATGATTTTTGCTGAAACAATTTATAAAAATATCATTTTTCATTTTCAATAATGAATCGCACAAGCAATCTCATTTTTATTCTAAATTCTCCATTTATAGAGCTCAAACAACAAAGTATTGTTCAAGTTCATCAGATTGCATAACAATAATTACATTTTAACTTAAGATCTATTAGATTTAATATTTTATCGTTTGCTTCGATTTTAATATTTCATTACTAATTAGTTATATCAAAATATTGTATAATAATTCGAAAGTTGAACTTGTTTTTGTACTTAAGAAGGTTGTAAGTTTCAATTCGAATCAGATTTTCTAAGCATACTATGACTCTGATGAATATTTATCAACAAATAGATTAATATTAACTTAATAACTTTCAAAAAATAAAATGTTGAAATTTTAAGCAATGCTTAATTGATAGAAATTGTTTATTTGCCAAATTATTACTAATAAAAGAACATAAGAATTTCTTACATATTTTCTAGATTCGACAAGTTTAAAATTTCCGCAGTTTTATCAACCAGGCATGCAATTCGGCGATTTTCTACGTTATTTGTTTTTATTTATTTATTTAGCGTAGTTATTCAAAAAGTATCAAAACATTGATGAATAATTTGATGAAGTGTAGTGGTGTAGTAGTGTAATGTAGTATATATAACCCATGAACAACCACTATCTCCATACTTTGTAGACTTGAGTATTGCCATCTATAAGCAACATTACTTGTTTTCTTTGCTTCATTCCTGTATTCTATGTCGCTTAGCTTTTGGCAACCATCATTTAATACTTCAACATGGCGGGTTGTGCGAAGTGAAGTAATTAAACGGATGTTGTGATATGTCGGTTGTTGCACTCATCGTGGAAGCTTGATGTAATTTGGTAATTATTTATTTTGGTTGTAAATATCGAATCGCACCATTTCCTTTTCTTGCAATAAGTGTTGTTTGAAATCATTATTTTGCATTTAATTACCTATTTTAAAAAAATATTTATTTACTAGCTTGCATCAGTATATGATCACAAAGCTTAACCCTAAACTTAATAATTGCAAACTTGTGATGAAAAGGAGTGCATAAATATATATTTTTATTACAGATGTTTTAAGTAAACAATGAAATTGTATGCTTTTAAATTTCGTAACAAGTAATATCTTATAGTTCACGTCGTAAATTTATATTTTCATGATACACAACAGTGACTCCCAAGTGTTCATACACTTATGATTTTATTTGAAATTGTGCTTTATCCATTAATTAAAATTATTATATAAAAATGAGCTCTGTAATCTGTTAAAGTCAACTAATAGATTTCACCAGTTTTTTTTGTGTAGTTTCTGCATCAATGTTTTTCCATTCTAGGATCATAACTGTTTCTTTCAATGTGATGTTTTCGTACTCTAACCTTCAGTTCTCTCCAAATGTTTTCCATTGGGTTTAAATCTGGCGATTGAGGTGGTGTTTTCAAAACATGTGGATAATTCTAGAGACACCAAAAGCGAATGTTGAGAGCCGTGTGCTTAGGATCATTATCTTGATTAACAAAGTAGTTTCCAATGTCCAGATTTTGGGCTTATAACTTTAATTTGTCTCTAAAAATATTTAAATAAAGATTATGATTCATTATGTCATCAATAACTACCATATAACCTACTCTGATGCTGACTTACACCACCACACAAGGACACCTTCACCACCATGCTTAGATGTTCCAACTGAGTTCTTAGGGTTAAGTTCCTCATTTTTTCTTCTGCTTACAATTATACGTCCTTTGGAACCAAAAATGTTAAATTTGCTTTCATTGCCAAATGATACATTATTCCAATGCATATCTGGTTTATTAATCATAGATTTTGCGAACGAAATCCTAAACTTTCTGGTTTTCACAGAAACAAAATTTTTTTCTTTGGGCAGAATGCCCTTTTAATCCAGCTTCTCGGAGAACTCTTTGAACAGTTTCAGGTAAAATTATAGTAGAAAATGTTTCATTGAATTCTGCAGAAACTTTTACAGACCTTTACAGGACAATTTTTTCTTACTTTATTTTTGATCTGATTTTATTCTTTAAAGCATTTTATCACATACTCCACTGTAAAATTGGATAAATTAACTAATTTACCACTATTCCAAACTGATTTACTACTGTTATGATGAAAAATAATTTTTTCATATGCTGTTTGTTGTGTATTTATGACTGTTATCTATTTTTTAACTTTAAATAAAATATATCAGAGTATACAAGCAAAAATTAAAGTCAAATGCTTTTTTTAAATGCCACCAATATGCTAAAATAAAAATAAAGCATCAGATAATAGTTATAATTATGAATTTCTCTGAAAATATTTGAATGTATGATGACTTTTGCGGTGTTTTATTTCTCTACCTCTTTCCCTTTCATTTTTATATAAAAAGAAAATCAATCAATATATTGAATAAATGTTTGATTTTATTTAGAAATACATAAAGATGATGTGAAAAAATATCGGACTTCAGATTCAATTTCAGTGTACTTCATTTTTACTACAGATTTTTAAAGTGTACGGACACTTTTGGGAGCCATTGTAGATTGAGATATTAAAATGATTGTTATGTCTTAAAAAATAAAAAAGGCTAATCATCTTATGACATTCGAGATAATAAAGTACTTAAACAGTGGTAAATATGTATGTTATTTGAATACAGAAAAAATATTACAGGAGTATGATGCTAATGCACTTTATATCTGTTGGGACTCAAAATACTGATGCTGGTGTTATGTAGATTGTTTTATTGATGTTGCACTTAGAAGAAATAATACAAGGGCTATTGTGTTAAAGTTAATGGAGAATGGATTGTGCCAGCATAGGTGTTGTCCATGTGACTGGACTGGTTCAGATTTACAAAATTCATTGGCCATTGCCTTCATATTGTTGCTAATGTGGTAGTAAATAAGCAATCAGTCTAGACCTTTTAGTATTTATTAGTTATATTATTAGTTTTTTAGTTATTGTACTTTACCTGTGTGAATATATATGAATCTTCGTTGAATCAAATGATAGTTATGATTGTTTTATAATTTTCATTATGACGAGAACAATTCTTAATGTTGCATAATCTAGGATTTCTGATCTCTTAAAATGTTTTCATAACTAATTTTATTTTAAACATTAATGGAAATGCTGTAGTATAAAATTTAACATTTCATTATTTCAGTTTTTGCTACAAGGTAAAGAATGCTTTGAAGAAGAAACTAGTGTTCAATTTGAAGATAACTACTCATTTGCTTTGTAAGTGATTATAAATTTTGTCTAATTTTAAATATTTTGGAATTTTTTTTCCTGGTATATTTACATTCATACTAAAGCTATAATAATATTTCTAAGCTTGATCATTCTTGATAAATTATTGTTTCTTATGAAATATAAACTCAGTTTATAATGTAGTAAAGATGTAAGCTGAAGTCATGGTAATCAAAGAGGGTATCTCGTCAAAGAGGGTATTCCAGCTGGTGTGCTCTCTTGACCAACATGAAAGGTTGCTTGTATTTCCTTGATATGCTATTGTAAAACGAGGTAACCACTTTGTGAGATTTGAAAAATCGCCAAATTTGGCGATTTTTATGGTGGAGCCTGAACTCTGCGAAGCTTAAAAGTAGGAATTTTTTGACTCACCTAATTTTCAGGGTCGCCTCGATTTTCTGGCGGGAACACAGTAATAACGGTTTTCAAAAACTCCTTGTAGGTTTCATCCTGAATAGAATGATTGTGTCTCCGTCTCCACATGTATTAATCCATGTAAGAATGAAATTCTCCCTCGACAAAGAAACTGGGATTAGGAGAATAAACGTGGAGTAAATGATTGACGGTAAGGTAAAAAATGCAGAAACACAATATCAACCAAGCAGGAGAATTTGAATAAAAAAAACGTTTAAGAACGTAAAATGCAAAAACACGAAAACACAGCAAAATGAATAAATGACTGAACTGCACAACTGGTACACCGTAATGACAGACAAAGAAAATTCTAGAAACTGTGAGAAGTCAGCACTAAACAATGGAAAAGGCCAAACGATTAACCCATGATTGGTTAAGAATAAATAAAAAGAAAAATAGTTTCGCTTTAGAAATGGAGACTAAAAAAGGTACTGTATGTGATTGGCTAAAAGGAAAAAACATCCGAAACAGCTGCCTGACTGTGAAATTGCGCAGGTGTAATGAATCCTGTAAAAAAGAAATCCAGACTGAAAGGGGGGAAAAAGACGGAGGACTGTAATTCCGATTAATGTGGCAAATTCGAAAGAGTGGCCCTGGTGAAAACATAAATAGTGAAAAAAAGATGATCCGAGGATTGTATAACGAAAAAAAACATCAGGTGATCCGGCATCCGTTTTCGTGTGGCAAATTCGAAAAGGTAGCCCCGGTAAATGCAACAAAAGTGTAAAAAAAAAAAAAATGATCAGAGAAAGGTATATATATATAAAAACTCCTTACTGAAAATCAAAAATCATGTATCATATGCCTTATTCGAAAGGGTTGCCACGGCTAAAGCCACCGCTGAAGAGAGAAAGCATGGTAGCCACAGTTGGCAAAATATCGCCAATCAATTCCTGTTCCCAACGGGTGGTTACGCTAAACTGCATTTCAACCTTAAACGAAAATTTTGAAGAGGGTAATTAATGCCATTATGTTCTAATTAGTTAATCGTTGGTACACTTTATACAAATAAATGTTATTTAAATTATTCCATTATTTAAAGAAACAGAAATAACATAAATTGAGAACATTATCAAAAAATAACTGACAAAAATGACCAAAGATTTGCTAGAATGACATGAAAATGAAATTTTCTGCAACTTTAATGATATTGATATTTTTAATATTAAGATATAATTATGATATGGAAGTAAAAGAAAATGAATTTAAATTTGTATAGAAAAGGGAAGAAATTTGTCTTTTTAGTTATTGAATCCCAGTGTTGTAATTTCTGGGGGCCTTACCTACTGTAGGTGAGTTGGAACTTGTACTGCTTTAGCACAACCTGAGCACTCATACCAGGCTGATATGTTTCTGCAAATGCTAAATTAACCGTTTCCCTTGTGCATAATTTTTCTAAAACTAGTGAAGTTCCAAAGACAAAGGAAAAATTAAATTTATCAAATTCACTGCATTCATTAAATTTCAACTTTTAAACGTTTATAAGCTGTAGCTTATCTACTGTTGAATGTTAACTCATAATAATTTAACAATTTCTCCTAAAATTTTAATATCAAAATTTTTAAAGGTTGCAACCACTCTGGAATTGGTCTACCAGTTTCACAAATGAGTTTCATATGAATTTTAAATCTTCCCTATGTCGAAGATTACATTCAATGAACTCATCAGTCAATTCTACTATTTGAGCTCTTGAACTTAAGAAGTTTTTTTTTTTTCTAATGTGGTCCTGGCAATTCTTGAATTTTCTGTTCCCATCAGTTAATGGATGGAACTTATTCATATCGAGGTAGATGAATGAATATGACCATGACTGCATAATATGTAGCATCCTGATCGTCTTCTTGAGTTGAGGCATTTGGCTCATTTGTCCTTACCTTTATGGTTGATGACACATTCCTATTGGTTCTGTCCCATAAATTGGATCCTGCTGCCTTCTATCAGGGCGGCGTAATCGGATTATTGTTAATGTATACCCATGGGGTTTACTGTCTTTGGTAAACACGGGTGACACACTCCCGGGATACCCTAGCGATCCTTCTTTATTTTCAACCCTCCTTCTTGTCAACCATTTTTACCTTTTTTTCTTCAACTTCACTTCTAGACCATAGTTTAATCTTGTTTGGCGCAGCATAGCCATATCTGGCTCTTGCGCCAATAAACTTTACATTCACTCACTCACTCACTGTTGTTATTGTATCTATCTGAACTTAAGTCGATATTGCCATGTTAAAACTGTAGTACTTCTGAGCTTTAGCTCGTGCTTAAATTTGAGTTTTACTCTGCATGTTGTGGTCTTTTATAACATTCTTAAAATTATTAAACTGTCTCATTTAAAACTTCTAATGCAGTTTGTATGTCCTAGACCCATAACCTTTGATGACCCTATTCTGTCCAAAAATGATAAAATGAGTCATGACTTAAAGCAAAGTAAAACATCACCCATCTCTAAATTTTCATTTTTACTCTATTCACGATATGAATCTGAATAGACATTAAGTATGCCATCTGAGTATAAATGAAGCATCATCAATCACCTAGAATTGCAGTCTGAAAAAATATATTTAGAGAGTGTTTCAAATTTATAAATTTCAGGCAAATATAACTGAACTTTAAGATTCTAGTTTACTTGCCAATTTGGCAAATGTTTCATCCTTTTTTCCCTGACATTGGTATTTCCACTTCTTTAACATGTGCTCTGTTTTTCTTCTCAGCTTTTTAATTTTTTGTTTATTTTTCTGAGCAGTAGGCTATTTCCCTTTCTATTTTATTAACAAGAATCACTATATCTTAGAAAGTGAAGTGTTCCTGTTTGAATTATTTTTTTCGAAATTCTATATTCAGTAAAGTTAGCTGTACATTCAAATTATAAAAGGGCAAGGGAGCAGAAATTGCCAGAGAACTTAATCTACAGGAGTCTACACTATCTGGACAGTTTAAAAGAATGGCAATAAAAAAAAAGTGCTAGGACAGTGAAATCACCAGTATTGATTGTAGTTATAGTATCAAAATAAATTTTTTGTTCAATTTATAGTAATACTGTAACCCACTGTTTAGTACCCATGGATTCCAACAACCTTGTGTTAACAATGTCAGACTCTGTTGGGCATATCTCGTTACATTTTGTAAAGTTGAAATTTCAAATAACTCAGTTCTGTCAAAGAATTTTTTAAATATTAGTTATTCACTAATACCATTTGATACTCCATACAATGAATTGTTACATACATAATATGTATACAGGTACATATATGCATGTAAACATTTCCTGTTGAACAAATTGAATAATTACTATATTCTTCAGAAAATTGTTTGAAATCAATTTAAAAAATAGCTAAAGATGGTTCTTATGTTGTATTTATTTTTAGTGAAATAACAGATTAATGAACCTTAGAAGTTCTCAAACATTAAGTAGCAAAATTGATGTGACCGGTATCATTAAAAATATTTTTATGGACTAAATAGACTAGAATTATAATAATTTTCTCAGTTATGCCTTATTAACAGTATTTTTTTTTTAAAAAAATCAAAATTCTAGTGTTTTTATTTTGTGGATATGAAAATAGATATTTAACCATTAATAAAAATTCATTTTAGAAAATACATGTATTTTTTTTTAAATGTTTGTTCTTCTACAAATATGTATTTTATCTAGCACATATAAAATGTATTTTAATATTACTCCATTGACTGTTTTTGTAAGATAAGTAAATGTGATATGTTATATGTATTGTACATTGTTGGTGTAGCTGATGTTCATTATAGAAAACATACATAGCTGGTTAATGTGTTTAAATTTTAGGTATTTTTTCCTTTAGACACCTGCTACTTGACAATTTGATGGCTTTCTTAGTTGTAAACAATTTCAAATTATAAGAATAGGGGAGGATGGCAACACAATATAATTATTTATTTCATCCTTAATTATTAACAAAGCATAAACTGAAATAAAGAGAACACTATACAGGAAGCATAAATTTACAGATATCTGCTAGTAAGGCATAAAATCTTATGACCTTCAGTTGTTGTTAATGTTTCATGAATTCTATTAATTGAAAATCAAAATGTTGACAGACAGTGCCTCTGTGGCATTTGTTCTTCCAATTAGTGCTGTACGAGATATGTTTGACAAATTGGATATTACTAACCATTTCTGGGTCAAAAAGATTAAACAAATGATTTGTATCTCAATAATGTCTATGTTATGTTTACTTTATTATTTTTTATTGTGTCCATTAATATTTTGCCAGAGCAATCTGAAATAGTGACTGAATTATTATCCAAGTTCTCGACTAAATCCTTTGGAAACCCACTGTTGGAGGTATTGCACGGCATTCCTTATGTTACTTTTTGTGAATAAACTGTTCATTTTTATGATTTTGTCAGCGGCACCAGTCTTAAATTTTGGGGGGGTGGCGCCACTGGCCGCAACACAGAGAGACATCAAAGAATTACCAACAAGCCTCCAGAAGATAATTGTTCTAGTCCACTGTCGTGTTGTAATTTAATATAAGTTTCCATTCACATAAATCGATGAAGGTGAAAATGCAGTTTAGCGTAACCACTTGGCAAGATTTGAGAAATCGCCAAATTTGGCAATTTTTTGGCGGAACATGGTCAGAGAGAAGATAATTATAAAAAAAATAGCTGGTGAACTGGAATCCAAATTCATATGGCAAATTCGAAAGGATTGTCACGCCTAAAGCCACTACAGTGAAAACAGGGTAGTCACATTTGGCAAAATATTGCCAAATAATTCCTGTCACCAAGGGTGGTTACGCTAAACTGCATTCCAACCATCGATGCAAGCTAAACTCTTCACACTGCAAATAAATCTTAGATGAAAGAGAATGTATGAATCCTCAAGCCATGTTTCTATTAGATGTTTTTCTCCTCTCTGCATTACAGACAATAGCAAAATCATTTAAGCTTTGGCTAATATTTCACTTTCATCAGGTGCTTATTAGAGCACAGTATTTCTTTATAGATAAGACCTTTATATGGGATGCCTAGAAGACCTTGTTCATTGTTTGGTTATTCGTAGCTTTTCATTGCAGTAAAATACAATTAATGAATGTATAAATCTATGAATGTGTAAAAAATGATTTGTAGAAGAGAAGCAATGACAAGCTTTGTTAAGTCGTAGTATGTCTTTAGGTTTTCTTTCAGAAGTGTTAAATGACAGGTGTCTAATTTAAAAGTAACAAATATTCTTTACATGGCCATTGATAAAGTTGTTGTATCACATATTTACACTGGTGAAATAAAGTAAGAGAAGTATTGATTGTTTTTGTAAGATAAGTAAATGTGATATGTTATATGTATTGTACATTGTTGGTGTAGCTGATGTTCATTATAGAAAACATACATAGCTGGTTAATGTGTTTAAATTTTAGGTATTTTTTCCATTAGACACCTGCTACTTGACAATTTGATGGCTTTCTTAGTTGTAAACAATTTCAAATTATAAGAATAGGGGGAGGGATGGCAACACAATATAATTATTTATTTCATCCTTAATTATTAACAAAGCATAAACTAAAATAAAGGGAACACTATACAGGAAGCATAAATTTACAGATATCTGCTAGTAAGGCATA
>BMAW01079730.1:0-17580 GCA_019974015.1 Nephila pilipes | reverse complement strand
CCCCCCCCCCCCCCCCCCCCCCCCCCCCCCCCCCCCCCCCATTTCGAGAAAGTACAAAATTCCCAAATATTTTGTATATTTTAAACAATAACATTAAATCAAAGAAAATAAAACAAATACTTGTTTTCCACCATGCAAAATACTCTCCATAGGAATAGGCACACTCAAGTGCACACTAGATATAAATTTATTCATTAAAAATTAATATATTCACTGCATGAGATTAAAGCGCTTCAGGTCTCGCATTTCCACGCATAAGTTATATTTCAGACTCTTGTAGGATGTAGTAAGGTTAAATAATGAGACGATGCATTTGGATTCCACTTTCATTTTAATGATCTGGTCCTGCTCTGGGAGGGTAAAATCGTGCACTTCATATGAGAGTGCGAAATGGGAGAAAAAAAATGAATTCGACATTAGCTATTGCTGTAGAACTAACGCATGCGCAGATAGCATCTTTAGTGCCTGCGTGAGTAACTACTCAGAAGGCTTGCGCAGGCGTAGATCGCAATGAAAGTGCTAGCAAGAGCGAGGAGTCGTGAATCTCTACACTCTAGTATAAGAAGCATAATGACTTAAATATCTGGGGCACTTGTTAACTATTCCGCGCAGAAGCCGTATGAATTAAACAAGGAAATGTTCATCTCAAGAGTATATTAAGATAATTAAAAATATATTTAGGATTTGAGACACTTAAAGCATAGTAAATTTACTACAGCAATCATTAAATAGAATGAAAAAGAAAAAGTAAACGTACCACTTTTTTTGTTTAACGTCTTTTTATAAATAAAAAATTAAAATTTGCGCATATTTTATGATTAATACGCTTCTCTAGTGAGAGGCGTTGAAATTAAGTAAGGTCAAGTAAGCATCGCTGAGTTACAAATTTTCCTTCGTGATATAGTTATACGTTTAAGAAGGACTGATGGAGGACCACCTCACATGCGTCAAGAAACACATAGATAACGTAATATGTAGGAATCGCACAGTAATAATGCTAATGTTACAATATTGGAGCAAAGGAATAAAATGTGACATTCTTGATGAAACAACTTCCATTAATTTTTAAAGAAGTTTAAAAATATCGTTATTTTCTAATTACTTTCTTTTCCAACAATTATTTTTAAATTTATAACTTTAGTTGATCACAGTGTTTTATTTTTATAAAAGAGTGCGTGGTAATTCATCATAAATAAAAAAAAATTAGCGTATATTATTTAAACTTTTTATTGTTTCTATAAGAGAAAAATGTTTTAAAAATAATTAGTTAAAAAGCATTTGATGAAAGTTGTACCTATAAGTTGCATACTGCTCAAAACATAACTTCATATTTGTAACAGTTAGTAACATAACATTTAAATTTCCTTTTTTAATATTGTAGTCAGGATTCATATGGAATTTAAATTTCCTGCATTTATATTTTTTTACAGGAAATATGCTTTATGCAAGTGTTCTTTATATTATTCACGAATAATTGCAATTAAATCAAATAAATTGTCAACAATTCATTCTAGTTAGTGTAAAAGAGTAGGAAATATTTATCTTGTTTATAAATATGAAATAACAGAGAAAGATATTACTGGATAGTAGGTTCTGCAAGATTATAATATATATATCGTAACCAATTTTTTTTCTCTGTGGGAGAGTGAAAATAAATACCAACGCGGAGAATAACGACAAATGACAATTTACTCGTAAATCTTCAAGACAACACACAGGTAGCACAGCCTGGACAATAGCAGATGCACAGCACTTGCGCAATTCAATGACACAGTAACAGGAATATAACACACATTGAGTAGAGTCATAGTTTTTTCAACAAAATTCAGCCCTCGTCTACAGAATGAGAGCTGCTGGGTGTAAAATCCAATGCGAACAACATTAAAAATTCCCTTTTAATTTTTGTTTCATTGTTCTTTGTTTCCCACTTTAAATTTTAGGACCTTTCTAAACATTCTTTACGATGACGGAGCAGTGTTTTGGAACCTTCTCATGTATAAACACATGTGTTCTCAGTCTGAGTGGCTGTGGTAGCCTTGTGACATTGAGCTATTTGCGGTTTCTCTTCAGTAACCTTGGGGACTTTTACATAAGACTGATTGCTTTTGCTAAACAACCTTTGCCCAACAAAAAATGAAACGCGAATATGTAGATAGAAAGCAGATAGAAATGAAGTGAAGCGGGAGAAATATATAAAATCCGATAGAAAGTCGCGAAAGAGAGTTTGAAGGAGAAGTTGAAATAGGTTGAAAGAGAGGTTGAAGTAGGTGGTTGGATTAAAAGTCGAGTAATTCCAGAGATTTAGTTATTCAAGTGTTCAACAATTGTTCAGAGTCTGAGTTGCAGTCGAGGAAGCCTTAATGGTAAGAGTCTGTTTGATTATTATTGGTGGGTTGATTAAAGGTAATAAAATCCTTGCCCAGGAGAGCATTAATAATTGTTGTTATATTAACTAGAAGTTTATAAATTCCGTAATTAATGTTCTAGTGTCTCTTTGATTAACTAATTGAGTCTTAGTGTTTAATAATTGAGTTTAGCTATGGCACAAGAGGTAGCCCGGAACGGGCAGGCGTTACAGCCTAATGGTCAGAGTTATGGACTCGCGGCCGGAAGTTTCTGTTTAGTCATATGTTCCAGCCTTGGTGACACTAAATACCCATCGCGCTTCCGGAGTTGGTACACGTTAAACATTTTGGAACTCGAAGTCCTCCCGTTATTGTGGTTTGGAAGTTTGGAGACGGAGGTGCCAGCTCTCAGATGTCATCATCTTCACTTGACCAAGGTTTAAAGTTTAAAATTACGGAATCCTTAGGCAATGGCAGCCGTGTTGCTATTAATGCGACGTTGACAAAACCAAACCAATCTTAGTCTGAGAGAGTTCTTAGACAAGTGTAGTTGCTCTTAGTTACAAGTGTTCATTTCAACTTGCCTCATTATCTACATGACATTTTGGTGGACGGTTAAACGATTACTCTATCCTACATAAACACACTACATTTTGAAGAAGTAGTCAGTATCAATATTATCCTCCGAAACTCGGGCTCTATACTGCGCCTGAAAAAGTAAATCAATCAAAGAAGAGTGACCAGAAGATTGAAAGCAAGCCCAAGCTTATGACAGCTGAGGTGCAACAGGCCACAAAACTCTCTGTGTTTCGTGGAGACCATGGCCAAGACCTGGCCTAAGGAGTACGATTGAGTAGCAAATGGGATGCTTGGCAAACATGTAATTTTCTCTCGATGGAACAGCTCGACAGTGGTTTGTGAATAATCAAGAACAAAAATTTTGTGACCAATTAGAATCGGAAATCATCAAGACATTTAGTGACAGTAGGCAATCAAGGAAAAGAACAAAGGAAGAGCTTAAATGGTGGGCATAAAAGTCTGGTAAAAGCACGAAGTTTAACTTTTAAACCACCCTGAGACTTTGTAATGAAATGAATCCTCAATTGCTACAGGTTCAAAAAGTCTCCCACCTCATGAAGTCTCGGTATATTTTTATCGAGCTCTCGAGACTGAGGAGGATTTTTAACGAACTCTCGTGACTAAATAACTCACAACTACAAAATAATTTGTAAAATAGTGTCAGTACACCGAAAGTCCTTGTGCACAACCAATTGAAGCCATAGACCTTAAAAAATGTAGGAAGCTCTATCACCTTTCACTCGAGTAAAAGAGAAGTGAATTGAAGTTCAATCCTGACCTAGATGTCAACCATTTCTCTCCTCAGCTGCACAATGGCAAATAACAGTTATTGAACCTCAGCCTAAATCATGTAACCTCTGGCTAACCACCGGCAACAACTCTTTCGATTTTCATTTAGGTTGACCGGAACGAGTCATTGTTAATACAGGGAGGGCAAAGCCGTCTTTGACGCTTATACGACTAACAAACGATACGCTGCGGACCGAAGAATCAGTATAAGAGACTTAGTGGACTAATCCTGAAAAGCTAGCAGAGCCACCTCCTCTAGCCCATCTTGAGGAAAATCTCCTTCACGTCGCTTAAGACCGGTGCCACCATATCGACGTTCCAGCTCTTTACTCAGTAGAAGCAGTGAAAAAAACTAGGGGCCATCACCTTCCTAGGAGGTAAGGACGTCGGAAAAGAAAATCCTCCGTTTGCTGCTAAGATGTTTGGAAACCATCTCGAAATCATTGTCGATAGCCTTCCAGTCCGTGCTCTTGTAGACTTTGGGAGACTTTATTCAGTCACTTCCATTCCAAAAAGGCGCCATCTTCGTAAAGCTATTTTCCCGTCCAAAGAAAAGATCCTAATAAAAGTTTCCGATGGAAACTATATTCAACCTCTAGGAAAAAGCGTACTTCGTCTTCAAATTAGAGCTAATATAATCTTATATGAATTTACAGTATAACCAAATTGCAATCATTATGTCACGAGTAGTTGAAGTTTTTTGGAAGCCTCACAATTCTTGATAGACAGCAAGGAATCTGATCCGACAATCGAAGATATTGTAAATAAAATTGCGTATCCTGAAACTTTAACCATTCACTCTATAGATGATTCCACTCTACGTGCTCTTTTTATCTTCAAATTTATTCTTGTCATTTCCGGCTGGGATCAAAAATCGACGTCATAGTGCAAAGAAATAAAATTTCGTCTTTCGTAAAGGAAATTAAGATACCATCAATACTCCTTAATAATATAGTGTAATGGCAAAGGGAAATCATGGGTTGCTGATGAGCAAGCTACTGCTCAGATTATTCCCAAAATATGTTCATAAGCAATGCGTCAGGTTAAATGACGATTGCGTGGGAGCTATTTCTATCAACGATTCTAACATTATATTCGTAGACAAAAGTAGCCAGTAAGACAATTTCTCAAAAATATTAACTCTTAATCTCCCTTCAACGTAATAAGAAAGGCACTTACGAATACTCCAGAGCTTTTCAGGAGTTTTCGAAAAATCAAGAAAATAAAAGCTTTGAAGATAAAAGTTAAAAACTACATAAATATTGTCACCATGAAACTATAAACTAAATATCCTAAAGAATATCACCAACTGAGTGTTGCATAATTCAAGAAGCTACGAAGATACTAGGTGATGTCATAAATCATTTGAGAACCTTTGAACATCTCTAGTTGTCTTTGTTAAGATGAAAGATAGTAGTTGGCTATTTTTCATAGATTAACACCCCTTCTATCAGATCACAAAAAAGGATGTGTATCATCTACCAGGTAACGAAGATACAGTTAACTGTCCAAAGGTTTTTGTCGACTCCAAACCGGTTACTGAAAAATTGTAGTAGATTTAGCTCATCTTAAAAAACAGCGTTTAGAAGTCTGCAGAAAGATTGTTCGAGTTTAAAGTGTTACTTTTTCGTTTATGCTGTGCCCCCCAACATTTGAAAGTTTGATGGACAATCTACTACGTCACTTAAAATTAACAAAGAGTCTCTGTTACCCAGACAACTTCGTGATGTTTTCTAAAACCTTTAAGGGACATCTTGAGAGGTTGAGTATAGTTCTGAGTTGCACATCGTAGGCTCATTTTTAATTTAAAAATGCTACTTTGTCATCGAGAAATCCAATTTTTGTGTAATATCGTTTCAGAAGAGGGTATTCGGCCTGATACGCACAATATAAGAGCTATCAGCTTTTCCCCCAATGCCAATGAACTGACATGACGTCAGGCGCTTTTTGATAATCTGTTCTTATTATCGCCGTTTGATCAAAAACTTTTGTGCTCAGGATCAAACAATTCAGAAACTGCTAAAAGAGGATTTTAAATTTTTCTTGGCCTGAACCATCCACTTTCTTTAACTTGTTGAAGAAAGCACTTACTTCATAGTCTATTATATTACATGAGAAGGCTTCTACGTCAGTATGTACAGATGCTAGAGGTTTCGGAATGGGCACAGTTCTTTTACAATTATATTGTGGACAAGAGAAAGGGATTGCATCTGCCTCACGGACATTTTCCGTTGCATCATGACTTGCTTTCTCTGTTCTGGTTAATTTGCCTTAAAGCTATTGCTAATATGGTCTTTGCGTCTTCAAGAATATGACATCTCCATTTTATATAAGAATGGCAAGAAACATAAAGAAGCTGACAATCTTTCTCGAAATCAGTAGGAACCTGACATTGAGCACTTTGAAGAAGTGAACATCATCGACTTTTTCTCACAGCTATCGACGGAACAACGGAAGGATTCAGAACTTGAAAAAAATATCAGTTCGAAAAAGAAATCTAAACGAATAAGAACTATATATGAATTAATTTATGGAGTACTTTAAAAAAAGAACTGCTTCCTAGAATTTGTTCTGACGAAGTATCCTCTCATTCTGGAACACCTACCTACCCAAATATATCCAACGATACTATTATAACTCACCTACAGCAGGCCACTTACGATTCGTCAGAACTCATTACAAAGTGAAAAACGATTCTATTGGTTGAGCCTGTTTTGCTCGGTACATCTATATGTTACGCCTTACGTGAATGACAACAATGGAAAGCTGTTCCGGACCTTATCTACCCCTCCTGAAATCATACTAATCCATCGGATCGGGAAAGAATTGTTCGGGTGATTTCCAAAATCGCTAACGGGCATAAAATTTTCAATGTCTGTACTGATTACTTACTCTACTCCAAGAGTCATCATTACGAACTGAGGGTAAATGTTTCAATCGAAACTAGTTGCAGAACTTTATCACCACCGTAATGTTACTACGCGAATGACAGATGTGTTGTTCTAGTATGTTGAAGTCGAGCAGAAAGATTTGGATCAAAAGTTTTCCTTTGTTTCTTTTAAATATAACATAGCAAAGCAGGACACAACCGTGTTTACACCGTTTTATCTTATGGAATGTTGTGAAGCTGAGACAATATTCTACAATATAATCCCTATTCACACTGAAAAAGGCGAATGTGGCTACACTACTAAATTACAATCAAGAACCGAAGAACTTTCACAAAATTGCCACATGAAAAAAAGATGCTTAAAATGTTCCGGTACCCACTCCACCCGCGACAGCCAAATCAAAATAAAATCGAAGAAATCACCAGTATTAATTGTAATGCAAAAGGACATTCTGCCTCAAATAAAGGTTGTAAACTCTTCCCCAAACCACCTAAAAGTACACTTAATAATAACAAATCTCCACAAAATAAAACCATCAAAGATTTTATTTTCGTTTAAGCAGTAGCTTCTTCTTCACAGATGGCGCTACCTACCATTGAAATACCAAAAACTCGTAAAAATACTTCTCATTGTTACAATGAAATTTAAAACCACAATGCAGTTAACAATATTATACAAGCAATAGATCAACTTAAGGCTTTGTAGAAATTTTCACTCTTTTACCAGGACTTTTAATTAATTTACCAAAAATTCAAGCAGCTAAAAGCAACACGGGAAAGAAAACAGGAATCATACAAACTCTAATGTTGAACAATTATGAGATAAAGTGACACCACTACTTTAAAAAAAAGTATAATAAATTATATTTATAATTAATAAAATTTTTTCTTACCCAATATACTATTTGTTATTTCATTTTTAATTAAGTATTTACAACATTTTAAAATGTTCCTTATCACACCCATAAGATTTTTAATTCATAATCATACCAAAACTGCAGCCAGTAGCAGTATCAATGGTTTTCACATCCATAGCAATTGAAACCTTGCAAACCAGAATTTCACCAAGCAGCAACCTTCTCTTCTTTTTGAACTTGAACTTTTCTTGGATTCCTCCATCAATATTGAAAGCTCGATCTAACCAAAACCATAAACAGGATTCAGGGCTTGAAGAGCGCCAGTGAAAAAAAAAAACGTCAACGAAGTTCCTTTTCACCAGATGTCGCTAGGTATGCTAATTCATCAACTCATCTTTTTGGTTCTAATAAACATTCTACTGGACCAATTTCTACGAAATTTTTTTCTCCTTAATCCCTAAATACCACACCATAGAATGAAAATTCCATATTTGCCAAGAAACCATTCTTTTACAAGATACAGGCTTGAAGAGTGCTCAACGCTTTAGGCGCCCGTAGAAACTCAACGGCAACGAAAATAATTTTCAGACCTCATACCTTGCAGTATTTTGTTTATTCTCTTCGCTTTAATATTTTCTAATTTATACTGAAAATTACAATGCAATGAACAAACACAGGATAAGAGTAACACGTATGTGAATTCAGAGTGAATTATTATCAAAAGCAACACACACATTAATATATGAACATTTTTCATTCAAGTTTAACCAAGTGTGAAGTTGCTATATTGAAAAATTATGATACATAAAAGAGATCAAGCAGCTAAAATCAACAAGGAGACATACCACCAGTACTTTATTTTCTACAATTATACTTCTATAAATAATTAATCAAATTCCAAATTTTAAAATATATTATTTGTTTTTTTCATTTTTAATTAATTAATTACTACATTTCAAAGTGTTCCTTATCACACCCACAATATTTTTAATTCATAATCATACCAAAAGTGCACCAGTAGAAGTATCAATTGTTTTCACTTCCCAACAAATGGAAATCCTGCAAAATAGATTTTCACCAAGCAGCAACTTTCTCTTCTTTTTGAACTTTTCTTGGATTCTACAATCATTAATGAAAGCTCCATCCAACCAAAGCAACAAAATAATAAACAGGATTCCGGCTCTAGGCCCTCGTGGAAACATCAACGTCAACGAAGTTCATTTTCACCAGATGTCGCTAGTTATGCTGATGCATGGACTCATTTTTTTCTTTTAATAAACGTTCTACTGGTCGAATTTTTACGATATTTTTCCTCTTTATTCTCTAGATAGAACTCCATAGAATAAAAATTCCATATTTGCCAAAATACCTTTCTTTTACAAGATACGGGCTTGAAGAGAGCTCACCGCATTTTCAAATATAAATGTATCAACTTGCAGTATTCTGTTTACTCTCTTCGTTTTTATAATTTATACTAAAAAGTGTAATGCATTGAACAGACAAAGGATAAAAGTAACACATATGTGAATGGAGAGAGAATTATTATCAAAAGCAACGGACACACACATTAAGATATGAATCATTTTACATTGAAGCTTAACCAGAAGTCAAGTTGCTATATTCAAAAATTATGGTACATAAAAGAGTTCACTCAGGGAATCAAATATTTCACTGAGAGCATTAAAATTAGAGCTAATAAAATTCATGGCCCTACAAACAAAGGTATTGTTCGTCAAAATTAAAGACAGAATTCAGACAGTCTTTAATACATGAGAACTAATGTCTCTTTACAAAGATCAAGATGATTACAAGTTCCATGAATGATAAATGGTCACAGAGAATTAACTAATGTACTTCTGAGAAAAATATACATTGAGGCTCAGTTTGTTGATTCTATTTTATTTTATTTTTATATTACTCTAAAAGAAATAGAAATTATAAGTGTCCATCATTACTCTTATAAATGGTAGTGTAATATTGTAGATGAGAAAAAAAAAAAATTACAATAACTTCTAAAATCATTGCATGTCAAATGTTCTAAGAGTAAAGCATTTTGAATTAAGAATAAAAAATAACATAATGCCAATCAAACAATTAATCGTTCATGAAAGCATTTCGTAAACTAGAACAAACATGTACTTTTTCGAAAAATGTACTAACAAGAGTTTTATTCAGAATCATTTTATTCACCATTGATTTCTTTCATTCGCCTCAATTCTTGTTTTTATGTGATTCAGAAGTATAAAAAATGCTACATTAGTTTTGGTTCTTTTTGAGAGATTACTTACTTTACTCCTGATTTAATTGCAAAAATATTCTTACATTTTGATAGTCCACAGATTATTTAACATATTTATATAATTAAGTAAGAAAATGCTAAACTCAGATATGTAGCTAATCACAATCATTAAGTTTGAGACAAATAAAAAGAATTTTATAATACAACAATAATTTTATTGAAAGATTTTTTTTTTTTTTGAAAGAACCATATAAAGAGTATTTAAAATATTTAAATTATAAATGAATTAAAGTTTAAAGAAAACACAAACTAGAAATCAAATTAAATATTCCTTTCAACAAATAAAGAACAATATTTTAAAATACATAATATGTACGAAATTTATTTTACATGAATAGAAATTTTGCTATGAATAATTTAAGACTGCTTTTAGTAATGTTATATGAAATTTATGATGATTTTTAAGTTTCTGTACCAATTCAAGGTAGCAGCCACAGAAAAGTGAATACAGTTGAACCTCTATAAATGGATATCTTCAGGAATGAGAACAAAATCAACTTAGGTAAAAATAAAATGAAACTTTTAATTGTAAATCAGTTGCAATATTTAGAATAAGTTTAATAGGATTGAACGATGTTTTGATTATAATTTCAATGGACAAGTGATTGCAAAGTAAGATTTTTGGAGTTCATTAGCTTATTGAATTAAAAAATCTGCCTTTTATAAGTTTTTCATTATCATTGAGGAAAACCTCAGATTTTAAATTTATGTACATAAACAGCTTATTCTCTTAACAGTTATCCATTCTTTTATTTATATTTAAGGTAACGTAAATATCTCTTCATTTTTTTCTGGAGTACTGTTATACAAATGTATTTAAAACAACCTCCAAAAAAAAAAAAAAAATAGAACGTGTATATATATTGCACATTTGCCAAAAATTTAAACGTATAAATAAATAACACCGATAAAAAACGAATTTCTTGAACATGGGTTTTCTTTCAAACTTCACACTTTGCGTAACAATTGTTTCATACCTTAAATTTTATGAAAAAGAGGGAACGTTGAGACAAATTGAATTTATTCAATAATTAGTTTTTAAAAAATTATTTAATTATTGGACGTTCATTAAATTTATCTCTTAAAATAAACGCGTGTAAATGTTTTTAGCTCACTTAATTATGATGTAAATCAATTCAGAAAAATATAATTAAAATTAAAATAAATGATAAATTATTAAACGATGGATTTCACGATAATTGGGTGACTTGGAGTAACATTTAATTCTTTAAATAATTAGGTTTAATGAATTAATTTTTATTAATTATAATTAAATTATCGAATTGTCATTCAAAACAATCATGCACAGAATATTTCAGCTCAAATGAGCGCTTTAAAATGTGAGGAAAAAGCTTTTCAAATTTTGAACCAGACAAATTTACAAAATGATTTAAAGAAAAATCATTAATTAAGAAATTTCATATGCCTTCTGGTGAATCAGGAACTCAACATCACAATTATCTAGAAATTCAGAATTATAATGGAAAGGAATAAAGCATATATTGCACATAACCTGGAAAATTTTATGTAAAAGAATTATTAAATGTCTTTTCGATTAAATTAAAATTACGTATCGCGTTAAGACTACGGACCTACAATAAAAAAAAATCATTTGCTGTATATGTTAAGTGTAACCTGTTTACAGATACTTTGTGTATTTCCTGAGCTTTGAGTAAAAGTCGTTCATGTCAATGTAAATTGAAAACGGCTTATAGCATTCAACACATTTAAAACAACCAGACGGAATACGAACAATTCCTTATATACGTATATAATGCAAAAAAGTTTTATAATACCAAATACTCATTAAGTAGTAGAACTTCAAATTTTCTTTCGCAATGTATTCCATAAGCACTTATCGAATTAAATAGATTTTAAATTGCATAACGAGTTCAATGCAGAGAAATATTAAATCTGAGATATTTATAAACTTTCTCAACTTACATTTAGAAAGAAAAAATACAATCTGTGAAAGGACTTGGTCCTTTTTTTTCAACGTTTCATGGATTTTCCATTCAACAAAATTTCAGTCCAGTAATTAATTACTCATAAATAAGCTTGCTATAGGTAAAATCTTGCTATAGGTATAAATAAGTTTGATATAGGTAAAATCAAGAATCGTTTGTAAATTAGAATGTTTTGTAAAAAGAGAGTGGAATCTGTTTTAATGTGCAGTTAATAATGCGAGAAGAAATGAACAATTGGTAGATATAAATAGATATTGTAGAACGGAAGGAGGAATTTTGTTATTTATTTCGCTGAAAGCAATTATTTTTATATATTCTTTTCATTGAGTTCGTAGTGAGAGTTTATATTAGAGTACCTAGTCTAATATGGGCTTCAATTATGTCTGATTTTAACCTGGTATGTATTCCTATTGTCCATGACAATTAGTGGGTGTTTACAAAGCTTATGGATATTTAATTAATTATATATAATACTTGGGAAATTAGAAATTATCAATAAATTAAGAATCAGTTAAAATTTTTGAATTGTAAAAAATTAAAAGAAAGTTATCTTGAAAAAAAAAAACTTTTGATTTTTTTGTTTTGGTTTAGTAGGTGCGTATGAACGAGTTTGAGTGAAATGAAAATCCGGTTGTGTTTGAGCGGTGGACGAAAGAGGAATAATTGATGTTGCGAACATTAATGCTTTCACAGACGTTTTATCCAGTATTTTATTACATATTATTGCTTTATACTAAGCATCCCTGAAAAAATAGGTTGGTAAATTTTTTTCCTTATTTTTCCCTATTCCGCTTCGCGGACTTAACGCTCCACCAAAAAAAAAAAAATCGCTGCAAATGGTTGGGCTAATAGCATTTTTACCAAAATTAGATCAGTAGATAAGACAAATATGACCCGGTAAGAACTTTTGGAAAGAAAGAACTTTAGTCAAATTCGGAAAAAAAAAGTTTTTTAAAAAAAAAACTTTAGAAAAGGTGAAATTTTAACAAGTGTAATAGCATTAAAATATAATGTTAAACTTCTAACTAAAATTTAAATATTTTAAATTAAGAGTATTTTCATTGAAATATAGGTTATTCGTTAATTTTCTACGGATAGTAATTAAATAGTTATCAAGAAGATATCGTTTACTGTGTTCGAATGCAGTTTAGTCCAAACACTCTTGATGACTGAAATGTTTTGGGGATATTCTGCCATATATGGCTACCCTGTTTTCTATGCTGTATGGTGGCTTTAAACGTGGCAACCCTTTTAATTTTTCCATTTCAGAAAACAGTTTTGGTTCTTTATTTTATTTTTATATTTTTATTATTTGATTTTATTATTTCTTTCTTTTGCTGGTACGTTGGTTATCGTATGGATATTTTTAGCCAATTGGAATACGGGATCTTTTCCGTCTCCGTTTTGAAACTGAAGCATAATCTTCGCACACTGATAGGTGCATGATTGTTTGATTAATGTGATTTTTGGATGTATAACAATTATTTATTTTAATTTTGCTGTTTTTTTGTTTTTTTTTAATTATCTAATCAATAATGAAAAACCACTTTTAGGTCTTTTTTTTTTTTTTTTTTTGCAATAGTCTTGCCGGGGAAGAAGTATCAATTAAAATCAAACAAATTTGATGTTCAAATCTATTCAAGAAAATTATTTAAACTTTTCACCTCCCATAAATCATTAGCTCTGCCCGTTCCCCATACCCTAAATCACGGAGTTTTCTCAATAGGGCAATTGAAAAAAGTTTCTTCCTTGGGGGGATTAGCTTTAAAAAGGTTGAGAGCCACTAGTTGAGATTATTTGATCTCCGTCAACTAAGTGACCTCAAGAATGCTTTAAAAACAAAAAGGTTTATCTTCTTATTGTTAGGCTTCCATTCATATAATAATCCTCGAATTTGCCACTGCTTTTAAGACTTAACTTACGCAATACACAGAATTAAGAAGAAGAAGAAAAAAAAAAAAAACTTTGTATTTATTTTAAATATCACTATATAATAATCAGATTCTTATCTCAACCATTATACGAAACAACGACTGACACAAAATGACAAAGGTATGAAATAGCATCTGCGTCCCGAAGCAACGACAGCGCCTGTAAGCGGCTACTATTCCACGAAGCAGTAACGGAGCGTGAAGCTTTTCAACGGGGCAGTGACGGTGACATGAAGCTGTGACGGGAAAATGCGACTGCAATGCCTATGCAAGCGTACAACTTAAATAATTTGGAATCTTATGTAAATATAGATTATATAAATTTCCTTATTAAAACAAATTAAAGGATATCTCAGAAGAAGTGACAAAATTAATAGGATATTGTATTGAATATATTTTTTACGGATAAGGTTCCAAATGCGTATTAGTTTTTTCATTCTCTTACGTTAAATGATGTCCAACTTCTAGATGAAATCGTTCGTAAATGTTATCCTCCTTTCGTTGCACTAAAATTCAACGGCTACTATTCCACGAAACGGCGACAGGGCGTGAAGCTTTTCAGTCTGTCCTCCTAACAGGGCCTAAGTTCGAACATAAATCCAAGTAGAAGAAATGCTTCAATGCTCAATTACTATGGATATAACATATATAATTACTTATTAAATAACGTTCTTAGAATTTTAATTTCCTTAAAAATATATAAACTATTTTTTGCCTTTATATGTAAAATGAATATTCAAATTTCTATGTTAAAGTATAGAAGACGAAATGATAGAACACATAATCTGAAAGAAAATATTTATTGATTCAAGCAGAATTGAAATTTCATGCAAACACTCGCAGGAATTAATTTACATATGAGATTCAAAAGGCTCTTTCAAATGATTTCAAACTAATCTCACTGTCGTTTCTTAACATTCTCTTTTCATTTTAGAAATTTACAACTTCACGCAGAAGATACTCTCATATTCAAATTTTTTAAGCAGTTACAAATTTGCTGAGGGAAAGACAAAGAATAATTTTGTTAAATAGTTACATTTTAGTCAACAGTTCCCTCATGAATTACAAATAACGGCTTATTAGGGTAAAAACAATATTTATGCTTTCAAGAAGTAACCCTTAAAATTGGACATGTTTTGAATGCGTTGTTGAAAATTTTTCGCGTGTTCTCTATATGTATGATATAAATTAGGAATGAATTTTTGAAAAAAAAATTAATTTCAAAGTTACTAGTTTTGCATTCTTTTTAATATATTTTCAGAATTTTCGAGAAGCATTTATGTCAGTTTAATAACTTGCGTGATATATTATTTAGTCGGTCGTAATATAAAATCAAATGGTGTTTCAAAAGTATTTACAACTGTCCGAGCGGTATATATTGTCTTTATCTATTTTACTATTCTGAATCTCTTATATACTGGTTGGAGAATTGATGGAGCACTTGAGTCTGGCGACCTTTAATCTCCTGTCGATATACTGTTGAATGAGTAGCTTCCGCCTGATCTGGCTCTCTTCCCTGAAATTAGTTGAAAAAGATTTTCTAGTAAAAAGTTACTCTTTTGTCGAGTCCGTTTTTAACAAATTGTATTTTATAGAATTGCGTTTCTGAAGGAACGATTAAAGAATTTTTATCGGCTGAATTTCTTTTAAATGAGTGTTTTTTACTTAACATCATAAGTTGATAATTATAACCCATAATTAAACGACCGTAAATATAAGCAACCTGAAGGAAATTGGAATACATTAAAATAAAAAATGATGTATATTCTTCAAAATTGACGATTCACGTATATTATAATGTTAAGCTTTTCTACGCACTACTTTTTTTAGAGCAATAATATATATACTTTTTCAAAAATGTTGTTCCTCATATGAGCTCAAAACTGTAACTTACGGTACTGCGAGTGCACCGTATCTTGAAATGAGAGTTTTACTTCAGTTGTCACGCGATGAGCACGAAAATTATTCCTTAACATCTCCATTTTTAGAAAAAGATTTCTACATGGACGACGTTCTAATTGGTGCAGACAGTCTGAGTGTAGCAATAGAACTGCAATCCGAATTAATAAAAGCTCTCAGTGGTGGAGGTATGACACTACACAAATGGGCTAGCAACAACCCAGAACTTAAAACTGGGCCTGATAGTAACTAAAACTTTCAAGACGAGACAAAGACGCTAGATGTAACAAGGAAACACCCCATCGATACCTTCACTTTCCACATTTAGACGGAAAGCGTAGATTCGCTACTAAGCGATCAGTACTTTCAACAATAGCACTAGTGTTCGAGCCTCTAGGAGTCTTGGGTCCTGTAATAACGAAGGCAAAAATCTTTTTACAACTACTGTGGTGTCTTAAAATAGACTAGAGTGATCCGTTTCCTAAAACGGATTCGCAATGGTGAGAAGACTTCATTGAATTCTTATATACAATAAGCAGTGTAAGTGTGAAGAGATGCATATTGATAGAAAGATCAGTGCATATAGAGCTTCATGGATTTGCAGATGCTTCCGAATATGCTTATGGATGTGTCGTTTACTGCAAATCAAAATCAGATACTGGTGCCTTCGAAGTGAATCTGATTTGTCACAATTCCAACGTTGGAAATGAGCGCAGCCGTTCTCTTAGCAAAACTCATAACAAAAGTCAAAAGTGATATACAACTTGAGACAGCTAATATTTACTTATGGAGAGATTCAATGATAGTCCTTTCGTGGATACGGAAGGAGCCGTACTTCCTAAAAACTTTTGTAGCAAACCGCATAGCGACAATACAGGACTTGACAAAAGTTCAACCGTGGCGTCACGTATCATCCGAGGACAATCCCGTAGACTTTATTTCAAGAGGGATGGATCCTGAGAAACTTGTTTCGAAGAAACTGTGGTTTGAAGGACCTACTTTTTTGACAGAACGAGAATATCCAAATCGAGGAATTTCTACATCCGTCATTAGAGACGATTTTATATGTTAACTTAGACATTCAGAGCAATGACTTATCTGTACTGACTGTAACTCTGAATCTCTTTATTCATGAGTTAATTGTTATCAGTATTAATAATTCCCTAATATTGCCTGTTTTAAATAATCTTTTCATACTTATCCATAACCTAAAAAGTGCAACTGAAAAGAGACTGGGACCATTAAAGGAGACAATAAAGGAGATCAACCAAGCGAGGTTTTCCTAATCATAGACATTTAGGGTAGAGAATTTCCTGAAGAACTAAAGTGTTCAGCTGAACAAAAAAGTATCCCTGTGAAAAGTATATTAAAGGGTTTCAACCCCTTTATGGAAAAGGAGAGATTACTGAGAGTTATCGGAAAATTAAAGCATGCTAATGTAAGTTTTCACAGTAAATTCCCAATTATTCTGCCTAAAGGTCATAAATTAACTAAGCTCGTATTAGAGTCCTATCATAAGAGATACTTTCACTTAAGGCCTACTGCTTTATTACACTATATTAGACAAAAGCTTTTTGCCAGTAGGTGTTCAACGTGTGAAGAAAAATTGCACGTATGACTGGGTAGTTTCTTTGAGTGAAGCCGGTAGGAGTTAAACAATTGATGGGTGATTTACCAAGAGAGGAGGACCCTGATCACTTTTAATTGCTCAGGCGTCGATTTTTGTGATCCATTCTTGTAAAGTATAAAATCAAAGAAAGTAATTTACTATAAATTATATACTTCATTTATTTATAGCGTTTTCGGTTACAAAGGCTATTTATAGTTGATACATAACCCATAATTGAATGACGGTAAATATAAAAAAAAAATCTCTAAGGAAATCGAAATATAGAAAATAAAATAACGCATGCTTTAAGAAAAATTGAGAGCACTCAAGCATAAATACATTATTCTTCCTACGCACCACTTTTTATATAAAAAAACGTTTAACATATAGCAATACGTAACCGAACGAAGTACCA
>BMAW01079722.1:34380-47690 GCA_019974015.1 Nephila pilipes | reverse complement strand
TAAATATTAAATGAGACACACTTGTAATAAAATATGTTCCGAACACATATTTTAATTCCGATTGTTCAAATGAAATAAAACAACTGTCATGACTGAAATTATATATGCATTACAGACAGTGAAGATGAAATGATTGAATGTTTACTTCCTGAAGTATTAAATGAATAAATATTCTTAATTTTCTATACGTTATGAAAATTAAAAAGATATTTCTTCAGCTAAGTGATGAAAAGTAACTAACAGCAACGAAGAATATTTATTGAATTGCAAAACAATTTAATGGAAAAAGAAAAAAAAACTTAAACATCTCAAAAATCTACAACATTAAACATTAAAACTTTTCCTCGTCTATACACGAGATAAATCACTTTATTTTTCCTAAGCATCTGAATCGATACTTATTCTTACAAATCCATTCCCAATTGAATTTTCGAATGGAATCCTTATTTGTGCAGAAGTCTCATTATCACAAATGCGACTCATCGGAATCGAAATTCTATCATGCAATACTTTTGCTTATGTTAAAATATCTTTAACGGTTTTTTCCTTCAAGGAACCAATATCACATACATTTATATTTTCTATTGAAGGATGCATGTGAAACATTAAGAAAATTACTCTAAATAAAGTTATATTATTAAGTTTCATTGAAAATAACAAAATAAATAAAGAAAAAGTTTATATCAAACTTTATATCAGATATATTATTTCTCGTTGTAAGCTCTCTAAAAAATGAAAGTAATGATTACAACATCCTAAAATTCGATTTAAAATTTTCGTAGCTTTTGCAATGAAAATCTATAAATTCAATTATCATGAAATGTTATCGTATGGTAATTTTTCATTTTCTTAACGAAAATGCTAAAATTGACAGCAAATTCTATACTTAACTCTTAAAAATGAAAGAGAAATATTTTAAATATATGCCAAAAAAATGTAATAAAATTGTGCACACAAAATACTAAGTATTTAGTAAAAATATGCACTGTAGCATATTAATTATCAGAATAACTTTTAGAAACATTTTATGGATAAATATTTTATAAACGTACCATTAAAAAATAAGAAGCAAAAAGTGAACTGGACTTGACAATGGTCTGAAAGATAACAATGTTAGAGTTAGATTAGCTGAAACTTGCCTCCAGAATATTGTATGATTTGAAACAAAGGTAACACTTTCTTCTGTAAATTGGAACAGTAAAAATATTAAGAATTTAGATGCATGAAAAAATGAAAAATTATAAGTAATGGACTTATTCCAGATCAGTATAAAGTCGAATATATAACTTATTTCTATGATTTTCCAAAAGCATGCTGTATGGTGATGAATTGATTAGACTTTGAGTTATTTGAAACTTATCTATTCAAACAAAGAGCTGTGGACTGTATACTAAAATATGAATGTTTATTTGAGCGACGGTTGGTACGTCGTGCTCCTAGGCTGATGTCTACAGGAAGAATGATACAAATTGTAAGAAACAAGAATATGACTACTAGCGCCATCTGCACTCGCGGGTCGTAACATTCCCCGCCATTGAAATGAAATTTCAATACAAATATACACACACATAATATGGTTACAATACTTAAATACAAAATACACGATACATTATACAATACTTAAATATGTGATTAAAGTTGAATTATACACAAACAATAATTACTAATTACAAAATTTCATACAGGTAATATGCAAAGGTTTCTAATTGTTCTCTTCAATACGTTTCCATTTGGCATTCGCAGGTTCACTAGTCGGACCTTACCATCTGTGCCGGGAAATACTTCTGTTATTCTACCCGTACTCCATTTCGTACTGGGAAGATTTTCGTCTTTTACTAACACTAAGGATCCGACTGAAACATTATTTTTTTTTAATTTCCACTTGTGACGTTCTTGCAAATTATTTAGATAATCACGTTTCCAAAGTTTATAAATGTGTTGAGTAAATTTTTTTACTCTTTCCCATCTCGACAACCTATTCTCGTTTATATTAGTTACTTGTGGTTCAACTATGGATGTTAGGGGTCTACCAACTAAGAAGTGTGCGGGGGTCAGAGTTTCGAAATCATCGAAATTTGATGTCAAAGGAGTGAGTGGTCGGGAATTTAGTACTGCTTCAATTTCACAAAGTATGGTAACGAACTCTTCAAGAGTTAAATGTGCATTCCCTACAACTCTTTTTAAGTGGAATTTAAAGAATTTTACCCCTGCTTCCCATAGTCCTCCATAATTTGGGGACCTCGGTGGGATAAAGTTCCACTCTATGGATTCACAAGTCAAAAAATCAGCTAATGTTTGATCAGGCGATTTAACTATTTTGAAGAATTTTTTTAATTTCGGCGTTTGCTCCAACAAAGGTTTTACCGTTGTCAGTGACGATTTTTGCGCACTTTCCTCTCCTACCAAAAAAACGTTTTAAACTTGCTATGAATGCTTGAGATGTGAGATGAGTCACAAAATCCAAATGTATAGCCTTTGTGCATAAACATACGTATATTACCACATAAATTTTATTTAGTACTCCTTTTCTTTGATTTTTAAACTTTATAAGGAATGGGCCTGCAAAATCAATGCCTGTGACATTAAAAGGGTAGTTCGGAGTTACACGATCTCTTGGTAGATTAGCCATAATTTGATTTGATGTGATAGGCTTAACTATTTTTGAAGCAAATTACACATTCATGAATAATTCTACGACAATTATTTCTGCCACTGAGTGGCCAGAATTTCTGACGAACAAGATATAAAAGTGAGTGGGGTCCTGCGTGCAAATATTTTTTATGATAATAACACAATATAATATCAGTTAAAATATGTTTACTCGGTAAAATCATTGGGAATTTAGCCCTCTTATTGAAATTTGAATTTGAAAGTCTGCCTCCAACTCTAATAATGTTACTCTCATCAAGAAAGACATTAAGAGAAGTTAACTTGCTTCTTGTAGGAATAGGCTCACCTGCCAACAATTTACGCATTTCTTCGGGGAACTCCTTTTCATGTAAGGAGCGGATCAGCCATTTTTCAGCATAACTTACCTCTTGTGAAGTAAGGGGTCCTTTTATCTTTGCACTTCTGGTTCTGCAGTTATGTATGAACCTGTAGAGAGAGAGAGAGAGAGAGAGAAAACTTATAACTCGAATTAATTTTACATAACTGTTTGATAAATTAATTATGTTCGTAAAGAAATTATTTTGAGTCATTGTCATTGTCAGGGAAATGTCATTTCCTGGATTTGAGTTCTTTTTCATTTCTGCTGAATACAATCTTTCTGGAATCGCTTCATCTAGTCCATTGGTCAGGAAGTTGGTTTGACTCAGAAACGAGGGTCCATTCCACCACTTGGAGTTCTTTGAAAGAGCTTCGACACTGATTCCTCTTGTAAGGAGATCTGCTGGGTTGTCCTTGCCTGAACAATGGAACCACGACTTCGGATCGGTGAGGGATTGGATTTCCCGAACTCTATTCGCCACAAAGGTTTTCCATTTATGACTGGGACCTTTGATCCAATATAAAGTGATCTGAGAGTCCGTCCAGAAAAAGACTGTAGTTGGACATTTTCGATCTATTATTTTCTTAACTTCCTTTGTTAAGCGTGCAGCAAGTAGAGAACCCATCAGTTCCAATCTGGGCAGGGATAACTTTTTCAGAGGTGCAACACGGCTTTTAGACGTTACGAGATCAACACTGATTCTGTCCTTGTGCTTAACTCTCAAAAAGGTGGCAGCTCCGTATGCTCTTTGGCTAGCATCGGAGAAGGTATGGATTTGGATTTCACTTGAATCTCCAGCACTGGAATCGAGGATCATTCGTGGAATCTTTAGTTCTGACAAAAGAGGAAGTTCTGACCACCATTGTAACCATGTTGCATAAATATCTGGTGGTAGCTCGTCATCCCAGGCTAATTTTCTTAGCCAAAGTTATTGTAATAAGCATTTGAGCTTAATTGTGTAAGGCGATAAAAATCCAACTGGATCGTATATTTTACCAGCCGATTGTAGCACAATTCTTTTTGTGACAGGGTTTGATGTATCCAATTCTAGCAGTCCTTTCACATCAATTGTGAAATAGTCGTGGATGACATTCCATGGTATCCCTAAAACTTTTGATGATTGGACTCCAGAATTGTTTTCCGAGTGACGAGGATGTGTCTCAAGGCCTTCGTATTCCCATGTTTTCATTAAGGTTTGATCATTTGAATTCCATTTGCGTAATTTCATGCTAGCATTTTTCATGATGGTATCCGCATCCTTTGATATTTTTAAAGCTTGGGGGATGTCATCAGCACCACTAATTACATCATCAACGTAGAGACAAGTGTCGAGCATTCCAGTTGCTGCTGGATACTGTTCACGATATTTCTCGATATGATGCTTAATCGTTGCGGAGAGTAAGAAAGGACTCACGTTCACTCCAAACATCACACGCTTAAATCTGTAAACTTGAAACTTGTATGGCTCGATTTGATTTGAACCAAGTTCTGGAAACAGAAATCTAACTGCATCTCTGTCCTCGTCGCGCAATGAAATTTGTAAGAATGCACGTTCTATATCTGTGATAATAGCAATCTTGTTCAAGCGAAAGGAAATGATCAGATGGAATATGTTTGGATTTAAATTCACACCTGGCCATATACAGTCATTAAGAGCTAATAGTCCATCTTCATGGGAACTTGCATCGAAAACTATGCGGATCTTTGTAGTTAGGCTTTCTTGACGAAAGACCGCTTGGTGCGGTAAATAGAAAACTGCTCTATCAGTTGACCTTTCAGTTTGTAGAACCTTTTCAATTATTCCTTGTGACTCATATTCTTTCAAAATTTCAGAATATTGAGTGAACAGAGTTGGGTCACGAATGAATCTTCTTGTTAAAGATTTAGCACGTTTTTCTGCAACGGAAAAATTGTCTTGTAATTCTTGTTTATCCTTTTTCCAGGGAAAACCAACTTCATAACGGGCATTATTGAAACGTACTGAAGTCTTAAAATATTGCATGGCTTGGTCATCTAGATCACAGTTCGGTTCGTCTGTAATGCCTAATGACTCTAGTTCCCAAAATTTTGTTATACTGTTATCAACCTTATCTTGGAGGAAATTGCAATAGTAATGGTTTGAATGTTCGTTTTGAATGGAACCTGTAACAACATAACTGAACACTGAGTCTTGCAATATTATTTGATTGTCATATAACTTTATTTGTGCACTTTTTAATAACTCATAAAATATTTCCCCTCCAAGAAGAATGTCAATACGTTTGGGAATATTAAATTCCGTATATGCATAAATTATATTTTTTGGAAAATTTATTTTTGTGATAGCAAACGGTTCTGCAGGAACACATCCTGTTATTTCAGGCACTAAGAGAAAGTTAAGTTTTCTTTTGAATGATCCACTTTCGTTCGAAATTTCAGTCATCACTCTTTCTTTTACAGCAGTGCAAACATCGTTCACACTCACAATTTTCGCGTTTATTTTTTGTTTCTTCAATCCTAAACAATCCGCGGCTTCGAAGCTACATAAGCATTGTTGACTCCCGCTGTCTAGAATTGCATTCAACAGACGCCAGCTGCCTCCCGCACTTTGAACTTTGACCTTGGCGTAGGAAAGTAAAACTGATTTGTCCTTCACTGTGGTGTACAAACACGATGCAGAGGTTGAAGAAAAATCTACTTGTAGTGAATCGTTCATCGGCGCAGGATTTGGGTCATAAATAATCCTAGATGAACTCTGCAGGGAGGGAACGGGAAGGTTCCCGTGAATTGCAAAGAAGTGAATTATGATTTGCATTGCACCACTTACATTTTTTATTTAGTTTTAAACAGTTCTTAATAAGGTGATGACCGAGACATTTAAAACACAGATTACGAGATCTCACTCGATTGTTCCTATCTTGAATAGACATATCATGAAATTTTTTACATTTAAAAACTGAGTGTGGTTCTGATAAACATAGAGGGCAATTTTTTTTATCACTTTTTACAACAAACGTTTTGAATTTGAGAGGATTTTCGTTCTTTGGTTTCAACGAGGAATTTCTCTACACGTTTTCTAAAGCTTGGTTTCTTTTAATTAAAAAGTCTAAAAATTTATCCCATTCAGGCAAATCATTGGAATGTAATTCCATTTCAAATTGTTTACGAGATTCATCGTCTAGACGTTGGGTGATAACAAAAATTAGCATTGATTCACACAAAGCGTTAGGTTCTAATTCTAATTGTTTTAAAGCTCTCAGATGACTCTGAATGGAGTCAATCAAATTTCTAAGGTGAAATGTAGATTCAAATTTTATTTTGTTAGGATTCAACAGTTCAGCAATGTGGCTATTAACGATTAATCTTTTGTTTTCATATCTTCGTTTTAAGGCGTCGAATAAAGATACGTATGAATCATTTACTGTTTGCAACTGTTTTGCAGTGCCTTTGAGGGCAGGTTGTAAATAATACATTTTTTGTGAATCCGATAAACAAGTATTATCATCAATTAATGTTACAAACTGAGATTTAAATTGTAACCAATCAACATACTGTCCCGAAAATTCAGGTAAATTAATGGCATGCAGTTTTACGTTACAATTAGCAAAATCATTGTTTACGGACAATTTAGAGGTATTCAAGGCTGAAGATTCAAGTAAAGTATTGAGACTCACCTCTAAATTATCAGCGTCTTCTTCCATTTTATCCAAACTGTTTTCAAAATCAGGGAGTTCTTCATCCGAAAGAATACTGTAACTTTCGTTTCGTAAAACGTCGATTTTCTCTTTGACCTGGGAAAGCGAGATTTGTTTATTTCTTAGTTCCACTTGATTCAATGGAGAATCAGCACTTTCTAAAGAGTTTTTAATCCGAGTAATTTGACCGAGCAAATATGCTTTTCTTCTGCTCAACACGGTGAGTTCTGATAGATCTTTTGGCGCCATGTTATCAATTTTCGGTTCTCGGGCTCGTGTGACCACAAAAACTGTATGGTGATGAATTGATTAGACTTTGAGTTATTTGAAACTTATCTATTCAAACAAAGAGCTGTGGACTGTATACTAAAATATGAATGTTTATTTGAGCGATGGTTGGTACGTCATGCTCCTAGGCTGATGTCTACAGGAAGAATGATACAAATTGTAAAAAACAAGAATATGACTACTAGCGCCATCTGCACTCGCGGGTCGTAACACATGCAATGTACTTATTTCTGTCTAGTTTAAAATAATCACTCTTATTAACTATTATAACTATAAATTTAAACTTTCATACATTTATATATACATAAAAGCTTTTTTTTTTAAAATAATAACAATAATAATAATTTACTGCTATAAAAATAATGATCAAATTTCTAGGCAATTTTTTCTTCATAATTCTTATTACAAATCATTCATCAATAGGAATTAATTGATGAAATTTTATTAACAATGGTATGTTTTTTACTAAATTCCATTAGGAAAGCAAAGTATTCTTAATAAATCTACCTGAGGAATAAAGAATTTATTAATTATGGTTTACATTCTATAGAGAACCTCCCCCTTTCTTCCTCCTTAATTTTGCTTCTAAGTGCGACATTAATAAAACAAATGAATCATGAATTCTTCCCAATTTTTTTGTTTATGTAAGTGCACTTCACGCCTAATTTCGTTTTGAATTCTGTTTAGTTTTTGTTTATCATTAGGTAACCTTGTGACCAGATTTTTCTGGCTTTGTTCCTTTCTCGTAATAAATTTCTTAGCTCTCTACCAATAAAAGTCTGATTATTTGTTTTTATTGGTTTGGAGGCGATTTGGTGTGCACTTAAAATGTTGTGTGTTAGTTTGGCGACTTCAATTTCTATATCCTCTCCGCTTTGTGCTTTGGGGAGTGTGAATGTTTTGATTGTGATATCAAGGAGAGTTTTTCTGTACAACTCCCAGTCTGTGTTAAATTTCGCCGAAGGTAGTTTGAACTTCTCTTGAGAAGCAAAGGGAATGAGAACTGGGTTGTGGTCGCTACTTAACTCCGGTTGCGAGTGGATCTGGAAGGGCCAATCAAAGTTCGCCGGAAGTGCAATGTCGATGGTGGAGGCGGAGTTATGTCGTATCGTGTGGGAGTGGGCGGGGTTAGTATTTCTATGCCGTTCTGATCGGCAAAATTTTTAAGAGCATTACCTCTCGATGTGTTGCATGTGCAGCCCCAGCTTGTGTGCTTAGCGTTTAAATCTCCGCAAATTAATGAAATCGGCCCTAAATTTAGAATAGTGTTTATGTCTGTTAGAACGTGAGTGACTCTGACAGATGGGGGAATGTACATGGAGGAAATGAGTATTGGGTTTCCATCTTTGGGGGTGAGTGCAACGATGGTTGCTTCTGCACTGTTTAATGTGGGTGTTGGGATATTGTAGTGTGGGAGAGGTTTTTTAATTAAAATTGCAGTGCCGCCAAAAGGGTGATTGTTTGTGGTGGGTCTGTCATTTCTATACGTGGTGTAATTTGGTATAGAGAATTTCATACCTGGTCCTAGGTGTGTTTCTTGGATTAGGATTAAATCAGGGGAGTGCTTATCTATGAAGTTCCTTAATTTAATATCATGGAATTTAACACCTTGGGCGTTCCAAAACACCAGTTTGAGTCGAGAAGGGTGAATTTTAATTATTGGAGGGGGAATGTCGCGACTACACTCGATATTAAAATGTTGAGCTTGTCGAGGTCGTTGCTGACCTTAGACTTATTATTCAGGGTTTCAAATAATTTAGGGAATTTGTTAAAGAGGTTTTGGAGTTCAGCTATGCCGGACAGGAAATTAAAATTTCCTATTGATGGAGTGGTAGTTGGGGCAGTAGCCGGTTCAAACTGGTGTTTGGCTTCGGCTGAAATTGTAGCTATTTGTGGCACCCTCTCTTGAGGAATTTCGTAACTAAAAATGTTCGCAAAAGTAACACCTGCAGTAGAGGGTCGGGAGAAGGGGAGGGTCCTGCTTTCAGTTTTCTGTGTTGATTGGCCTTTCGCTGGTTTCTTTTTAGGGAACAGCGGGCATCCCTGCCAAGAGGCCATGTAGTTAGACTTGCAATTTATGCAAAAAGGGTTGTCTAACCGTTCTTTGATGGAGCATTCTCCAGTGCGATGATTTTCACCGCACTTTAGGCATCTAGCGTTCATTCTGCAATTATGAGACGAATGATTAAAATAATTGCAGTTGTAACACTGCGTCGTTCCTTTTTTTTTTCTTGAATTTAACAATTTTGAGGATTATGTGCATGATAGATTGGATTTTATATATATCCAGAGCTTCTTCTCCCCTACGGATTTCAACCATAAAGATGGGGAGTGGGAATTTAGTCATTTGTTTTAATTGTGCCACTTTTTCCACCTTAATTCCTTTAGAAATAAGGTCTTCCTTGATTTTTTCAATATCAGCATGGACTGGAAGTCTTTTGATACAAATTTTCAAAAGACGATCATTTAAAGGCTGAATTACATTGTATTCAGCCTTTAGGTTGGTCAGGAGAGTTGTTATTCCTCGGTGATCGTCTTAGGAAATTGTTGAAACTTTGATGTATTGTCCCGATAGCTTACAAGCTGAATTCGGGAATTCCCTATTAATTATTTGGATGATTATATAATAATTTTGGGTAAGCCTAAGCGTTACCGGTTGAATCTTGGGGGGGGGATGTCAGCGTCCCCCATATTAGGATCGATAGCCCCCAACGCATTAAAGCTATTGCTCGTTGTTAGGTTTAAATTTAAATTATCAGTATTATTTACTGCCTTTTTCGTGGTTTTGTTTGGTTTCTGAAATCCATTAGCGTCAATGACGCGTTGGGCTTTAGGAACCCTAGTAGAATTAGCAGCAGTCGATGCTGCATTACTATTATCAGAGATGTTGCATGACACGACCATGCGCTTTCTTAGGTTTTTAATTTTAGTTTTACTATGCTTTTGGCAACTCTTAATTGGGCAAGGAGAAATCAAGTTCATCTCACCTATAATTTTTTCCAGATCAGCTAAGGCGTTTCTTTTCTGCAGGTATAGATCCCCGACAATCGGTTCGGATATGACTTCTGGATCTTCTTCGATAAGTCCATTCAGGTGCTCAATTCTTTGACTAATCACTCGTTCTTGCTTCGCAAGTATTGTATGAGTGTAGCAAATTTCCTTTGCTGATGATATTTGAGTATTGCTCTCCGGAGTCATGGTGCCGGTATCCATCGTATTGTTGGGCACCTGGGCGCCCACCTTAGGCTAAGATAGCTTTTTAATTCTGTATGTCTGTACTCCTTAAATTCCACACGTAGAATTCAAGATTAACCATAAGCCAGATTCCTTACTCACCCCCCTCCCTACTGGGGACATAAAAGGACGACACAGATCAAATTACTCTCGTTTTTTTTTTTAGTTTTGAAAGGGGGGAGATAGGGGAAGAATCGTGCGGCGATTGCAGGAGGAGAAAGAAGTCGCAAATATTTATTACCCTGTGACGTCATTTTCAAAGATAAGGATAGCTGTCAAAACATAAATATAAGAAAATGGAAAAAATTAATAATATTGTTGAATTGAAAAATATTGTTAACCCTGATTATAATTTTTAAAACGTAAAAGGTTAAGAAAAATGAATTATTTGAAGGAGTGAAAGTAAAAAAAGTAAACACATAAAATTCGTCTTTATAATTTACAAGACAGTATTAGACTTGAACATATTATGTTTTACAATTAATTGAAATACGATTATCAGTACCATTTAAATATTTGTTTCAAAATGTTTTTGTGTTGAAGGAATATTCTATTCAGTAAAGGAATTAAATGCTGCTTCAACGATAACTATTCTTTACAGTTTCTTAAAAGAACAGAAAATGTTTGCCCCTCCATTTTACTCTAAATTTTTCCTCTAAAAATAATTAAATAACAGGTGTGGTTTTAAAAAGTATAAATATATATATGTGTGTGTGTATGTGTGTATATATATATATCTGTACACAAACACACTCACACATATATATATATGATTTCCTATCCTCCTATTTCTTGGAAAAAATTATACTTTTCCTTAAATATCTGAAATAATTTAATTAGAAACGCAGAAAGCAATAGAATATGTTAAAGTTGTTATGTTCGCTATACAGCACCAACTACACCTAGGAAGATTTTTAAAAAAGCTTAACACATGCCCCTTAGAAAAAAAAATCTACATTAAATTAAAAAATTTTAAAAACTCACACTGAAGTTTCTTAAAGTCTTCGGGGAATACGGATTAGAAAGGCTTTGAACACGTAAAAATTTGCTGTATTTATACAATAAATCTATTTTGCAAAAAAAATTTATATTTGTGTTGAAGGAATATTCTATTCAGTAAAGAATTTAAATGCTGCCTCAACGATAACTATTCTTTACAGTGTAGGAAAACAAGCTATTGAATGGAGTTCCACATAATTTTATTCAAACAATGTGTACCATCTACTGAAACATAGTTGAAATAACAAAATTAAATAGAACATATTAATGGAAAATGAAAGATTTTATTTTATCGTTATTAGAATAGAAAATTATACAACTGAATCCAATAAATTAGTTTTTACTTTTATTATGACAATTCAATGTTTCAAAGCAAGACACAATAAAGGTTTTTTTTCTCCACAGGTTTCCCCCCCCCCCTGGAATCTATAGTCTTCCAGTGGTGAAAGTAGTTTATGTGAGTTAAGCTGAATATAATCTGAAACGAAATTTTTGTGCTTTCATTTAGTATATATTTTCCAATTTTTTAAAATAATATTTATTTATTTATAAAATAGTCAATCAACACTTTAAGTTCAAAAATCGTCATTTAATATATTGAAATTTTATTACAAATTTGAATTTTAATCAGCTTTTACAACAAACATAATTTTTTTTAAAAATTAAACTATCTATACTATTAATTAGAAAACTAAAAGTAAAAATTCTAAATTTGTTTAAATCATCATACAATAGTTAAAAAATATCCTTGACTACAACAATACAAATTGAGAAAAAGTATGTACGAATCTGTATTTTGTTTGTTATTTTTGAAAAAAAAAATGCTTTTAAAATTCTCTCACAGAATTAATATTAGATAACATCATTTGTAAGAAAAGTGTCTACAGATTACATTAACAGTCAAGTGACGTTGATTCAAATATTGTTAACTTGAATTCAGCATGAAGAAAATGTAACTAAATTATTTACGAAAATAATAAATAACATTTTACAAAATATTAATGAAATTCGACATGTGTTGAAATTAAAAATAAAAAAAAAAAAAATTACAAAGAACAGAAAGCAGATAATAAAAATTTTATACTCTCTATTTCTTCTATAATACCTCAAAATTTAATGAGGTAAATTTATAGTTTTTTCATTGAAATCAAAATTTCAAATAATTCAGTTTTTCAATATTTTTCTGTTTTAATTTCATATTTGAAAAATTATAAAATAAAAGTAATAGTTATTTAGAATTATAATAATAAAATAAAGAATAAGAGAAAGAAAACAAAATCTCACTTGCAGAAATTCAATCTATATTTTTCAATACTATTTCCAAAAATTGATAAGAGAAATGTTGAAATTTTATGGCGCGAAGCCAGATACAGTTATGCTGCGCCAAACAAGATATGATCTAGAGGTTTAAAAAATGGAAAAAAGAAAAATAATTTGGCATGAAACAGTCGAGAATAGAGAAAAATCGCTAGCATATCCCAAAGTTGCGTCACCCGTTTTTACCAAAGACAATAAACCCCTTGGAGAAAAAAAAGAACAGAACCTTACTTCGAAGTCATGATCACAAATTGATGAGCTCTATGGCTTTCAATTTTGATAAAATAATATGTTTTTAAGACTTTAATAATTATCAACTACTTCAAATATTAAAACTGCAATTTCTTTATAAAATGGAATGTAGTAAATATCATTTTGCAGCGTGTGTGACTTACTTCCTCCTTTCTAAAACATAAATTCTCTTTAAATTTCTTTAACAGCATTTAAAATATTCTTCTGAAAATGTTGTAAAATTTTTTAAAAAGTAAAACAGGCTCGAAAATAGTTATATGAATATATATTTTGAAAATACAATCAATATAAAGGATATAATCGTATTTGAAATTTCTTAAGGCAGCTGAATTCGAAACTGATGTAAATAATTAATTTTTAAAAAGTACATTTAATACAAAATGTGTAATTGTATTTGGAATCTTTTTTTTTATGAGCGTAAAGATACTTTATTTAAAGATATTATCAATTACGAAATATATAATTGAATTCGGAACTTGTCCATGAAAGAATGTATTTTTTAAATGCTATCAATTATATATATATATATATATATATATATATATATATATATATAT